>OU342744.1:176515288-176534434 GCA_910589775.1 Avena eriantha | reverse complement strand
AACACACCTGCAATGACTCTAGCTGTGGTTAATAAGAAGAACACACATGCAATGACACTGGTGGATCCATAGGTGAATTATCAAAATAACACACATGCAATGAACTCTGGTGAAACCATATGCAATGACACTGGTGGATCCATATGTGGTCTCTAAAAAGAACACACGTGCAATGACTGTAGCTGTGGTTAATCAGAAGAACATACATGCAATGACATTGGTGGATCCATATGAGGTCTCTGAAGAGAACACACATGCAATGACTCTGGTGGATCCATATGTGGTCTCTGAAAGAATAGACATGAAATAACTCCAGATGTGGTTAAGAAAGAATACACATTTCAATGACAATGGTGGTGCCATATGTGGTTTGTGCAAAGAACATACATCTAGTGACTCTAGTTGTGGCTAATGAGAAGAACACACAGGCAATGACACTGGTGGATCCATCGGTGGATTGTGAAAATAATACACATGCAATTAACTCTGGTAGAACTATATGCAATGACACTGGTGGATCCATGTGTGGTCTCAGAAAAGAACACACATTTCAATGACAATGGTGGATCCATATTTGGCTTGTGAAAAGAACACACATCCAGTGACTCTAGCTTTGGTTAATGATAAGAACACACATGCAATGACACTGGTGGATCCATATGTGGTTAATGAAAATAACACACATGCAATGACTCTAGTAGTTGTTAGTAAGAAGAACACACATGCAATGACACTGGTGGATCCATATGTGGTTAATGAAAATAACACACATGCAATGACAATGGTGGATCCATATGTGGTGTGTGAAAAGAATAGACATGAAATGACTCCAGATGTGGTTAATGAAAGAATACACATTTTAATGACAATGGTGATTCCATATGTGGTCTGTGAAAAGAACACACATGCAATGACTCTAGCTATGGTTAATGAGAAGAACACACATGCAATGACACTGGTGGATCCATAGGTGGATTGTGAAAATAACACACATGCAATGAACTCTGGTGGAACTATATGCAATGACACTGGTGGATCCATGTGTGGTCTCTGAAAAGAACACACATTTCAATGACAATGGTAGATCCATATTTGGTTTGTGAAAATAACACAAATCAAGTGACTCTAGATGTGGTTAATGATAAGAACACACATGCAATGACACTGGTGGATCCATATGTGGTTAATGAAAATAACACATATGCAATGACTCTAGTTGTTTTTAGTAAAAATAACACACATTTGAATAACACTGGAGAATCCATATGTAGTCTCTTAAAAGAACACACATGCAATGACTCTAGTTGTGGTTAATGAGAAGAACACACATGCAATGACACTAGTGGATCTATATGTGGTCTATGAAGAGAACACACATTCAATGACACGGATGGATCCGTATGTGGTCTGTGAAAAGAATAGACATGCAATTACTCTACATGTGGTTAATGAAATAATACACATTTCAATGACAATGGTGGTTCCATATGTGGTATGTGAAAAGAACACACATGCAATGACTCTAGCTATGGTTAATGAGAAGAACGCACATGCAATGACACTGGTGGATCCATGTGTGGTCTCTAAAAAGAACACACATTTCAATGACATTGTTGATCCATATGTGGTTTGTGAAAAGAGCACACATCCAGTAACTGTAGCTTTGGTTAATGAGAAGAACACACATGCAATGACAATGGTGGATCCATATGTGGTGTGTGAAAACAATAGACATGAAATGCCTCCAAATGTGGTTAATAAAATAATACACATTTCAATGACAATGGTGGTTCCATATGTGGTTTGTGAAAAGATAGCTATGGTTAATGAGAAAACCACACATGCAATGACACTGCTGGATCTATAGGTGGATTGTGAAAATAACACACATACAATGAACTCTGGTGAAACCATATGCAATGACACTGGTGGATCCATGTGTGGTCTCAGAAAAGAACACACATTTCAATGACAATGGTGGATCCATATTTGGTTTGTGAAAAGAACACACATCGAGTGACTCTAGCTTTGGTTAATGAGAAGACCACACATGCAATGACACTGGTGGTTCCATATGTGGTTAATGAAAATAACACACATGCAATGAGTCTAGTTGTTGTTAGTAAAAAGAACACACATGCAATGACACTGGTGGATCCATATGTGGTCTCTGAAAAGAACACACATGCAATGACTGTAGCTATGGTTAATCAGAAGAACATACATGCAATGACATTGGTGGATCCATATGAGGTCTCTGAAGAGAACACACATGCAATGACACTTGTGGATCCATATGTGGTCTCTGAAAAGAATAGATATGAAATGACTCGAGATGTGGTTAATGAAAGAACACACATTTCAATGACAATGGTGGTTCCATATGTGGTTTGTGAAAAGAACACACATGCAATGAATCTAGTTGTGGTTAATGAGAAGAGAACACATGCAATGACACTGGTGGATTCATAGGTGGATTGTGAAAAGAACACACATGCAATGAACTCTCGTGGATCCATATGCAATGACGCTGGTGGATCCATATGTGGTTTGTGAAAAGAACACACATCTAGTGACTCTAGCTTTGGTTAATGACAAGAACACACATGCAATGACAATGGTGGTTCCATATGTGGTTTGTGAAAAGAACCCACATGCAATGACTCTAGTTGTGGTTAATGAAAGAATACACATTTCAATGAAAATGGTGGTTCCATATGTGGTTTGTGAAAAGAACACACTTGCAATGACTCTAGACGTGGCTAATGAGAAGAACATACATGCAATGACACTGGTGGATGCATAGGTGGATTGCGAAAATAACACACATGCAATGAACTCTGGTGGAACCTTATCCAATGACACTGGTGGATCCATGTGTGGTCTCAAAAAAGAACACACATTTCAATGACACTGGTGGATCCATGTGTGTCTCAAAAAAGAACACACATTTCAATGACAATGGTGGATCCATATTTGGTTGGTGATGTAACTACCTCGGTGAAATACGCTCTTAGTTACATGCCTGGATGAACGAAAGTGGTTAAAATAGTACGGTGGGGCCCAGGGCCACTCATGGTAGACCTTTCGGCCGTCCTAACCACTTTCAGACATCGGGAAAAGAACGAGCGGCGTAATCGGCAGGCGAAGGGATCAACTACATACACAAATGAGTATGTATGCAAGCCACATACAAAAGTCCTCAGAGCCATTCCATCTAAAAGAAATAGAAATATTGCAACGCCATACGGCAAGATTCAAATGTCCTAGATAGATATAATAATTTAGGATAGCTCCTCATACATCACACATCAGAGTATCAGGCGGAAGCGAAAAACAAGATCCTAGTATGGATAAGAAGCAAATCAGCATAAGATACCCCATAAATAAACACATCCCGCCCATAGATCTCACGGATCCACGTTCCCGTAATCTCTACACCGAATGATCGTTGCCAACATCATCTGTCTCTTCCACCCAGTATCCATCTTGCGGGTACACCTGTTCATCTGAATCAAACAATTTATCGTGTGAGACCCTAGGGGTACTCAGCAAGTCTTTATGCCACTAAAGGGGACACAACCTGGGGTGACGCAATTGCAGCAAAAGATAACACCTAACAATTCTACAGATACTCGCTAACCATCCGCCTAACCAATGATAGACGGATGTCCGTGAATTAAGAACAACAGTTATAACAGTATAATTAACAGATCCATCCTCCTCCTCGCTAACCAACGAGGAAGCGGACGAACATCCCCCATCATCCGTTGGCAGTTTTATTAACCATTCCATGAATATTTCACTATTTACTAGTCAAGTACTTAGTCAAATTAAGAGCGGTACTTTAGTTATACTTGTCTATGATCGAGAAACTATGCTCCAAGTCGTCCATAACCGCGGACACGGCTTTCAGAAAGATTTACCCTGCAGGGGTGCACGAATAGCAACACACACTCGATCAACCTCGGAAAAAACCAAATCAAAACCCAACGAGGCATTCACGACAAAGCAATCACAGGATTCAGAAATATTTCAGGGGGCCACCCCATTAAGCTACCCGCGACGAAGTTGGCCGGCTCCGAGACGGACCCAAGGTTTGCGCCAATGGCTGTAAATGACTGGGAACCCGAAAATGTGACTGGGCTTGTCGATACCGCGAAAACACTCCGCAATTCTTAAACAGTAGAGGTCCTCCTCGCACAATCTTAATAAAATAGTAACATGGCATAAGTACAGGATAGTAATAAAGTCCCAAACTACTTTGTGGCCCCAAGAAATAAGAATGAATCAAGGATAGTGCGAATAGTCAAGGAACAGGAATCAAGTACTCGGGGTCCTACGGGACACAAGTGAGCATGAAAACCAAATAGCAGATATTTCTCACCGGCGCCTCTTTCATTAGTTATCCCATTACTACTCCGGTTAAGTTGTTTAGGTAACTCGTTATTCATCAGACACTCACATACCCTACACATGCTTTTCTACGACTCGCATGGCTCAAACAACTCCTGTAGTAATGGCTCATGGGATGGAGGGACAAGCTTCGGTGGGGTTTAAAAGTAAGGCTATGCAGTACTTGGGATTCAATGTAATGCAATCGCGACTCAATGATGCAAGAATAAGATAGAGGCAATAGGTTCTGTATGTATACAAGCATGTGGTAGTGCTTGCCTGGCAGCTCAGTTGAAGCGAGAGATGGATCTGGGTAGTACTCCTGTGATTCCTGGTAATTCTCCTGTTGGGCGTCTATTCGAAGAAGAACCAAACAAACAAGGGCCAACATAAATAAAGTGCACAAGCATATGAATTAAAATGCGACAAGCAAACAAGCATGCCATGATGAATGGTGCACAATTTACATGGCATTAAAGTAGCATGGCAAAGGTGAGGCGTGGATACAAGAAATAAAGCATTTTGTCATTTATTTAACCAAGTTTTATTGTCATAAACAGTTCAGATTTTTAATACTGACATGATGCATGCTTCAATTCAGAACATGGACTGCATAGATAGAACGGGCTCGTCGCGCTGATCGATTTAGACATATTATTTGCCCAATTTGGAGTTATAGAATTAAAGTTATTAATTTATTAAGAAAAGGGCATTTTATTGTAATTTTAATCATCTCGAAAATTTAATTTGTTCAAACAATATTTTGAATAGCATATTTGAATTCCTCACATTTTCCTGATTCCAAAACATATATTATTTGTATTATTTGGATTTATATTTGAAAAGTTATTTAAATCTGAATTGAATTTTGAATTTGAATCAATTTGAAAAAGATTTAATTTAAACAGCCAAGCAGAAACCATTTGAACTCAGACAGATCCAGCCACAGTCACTGACGGGTGGACCACTGCTGACTGGGGCCCCACGCGCAGAAAATCCTTTTTCTACCGCGGGCTTAGCTAGCCCCTGCGATTGACAGGTGGGCCAGCGACTAGAGGCCCACGTGCCAGCGTTCGAACGCACAGCGACCGCCAGGTGGGACCGAGCTGGAGCGCGGGTTACGGCCTGAGGAACAGAGGGGATTTTCTGCAATAATGCCAGAGCGGCTGACAGGTGGGGTAGACTGGACCGTGGGTTTAGGAAATAAAAAGGTTGGGGGGTTTTCTGAAAGACGGCCACAGCCCCCACTATTCATCTGTTTCCTCTGACTATCTGACGGAAAAGCGGAGCATGGCGACAGAGCGACGTGACGGGGGCTCGATCCCGCGTCGCGGGCGCGCGGGCTGCGGGTGTTAGCCAGTGCGGTAGGGCGGGGTAGTTGTTGGGAGGGTGGCTGGGGCCTAGGTGAGGCTCGTTGCGGCGCGGGAAGCTAGCAGACACCGCCGACCTCTGGTGCACCGAGGGGGTTCGGCGAAACGAGCGGCGGCGCTAGACGGCGACAGCGAAGCGGAGGATGTCAGGGAGGGAGAGGTGCGTACCGCGGAGAGATCGGTGGTGTCAAAACGGGAAGGGGTGCAGCGGATCGTGGACGAGGCTGGCGGCCGGAGGATTAGGGTTTCGCGTCGGGCGGTGCTGGTTCCGGCAGTTCTGGGGCTCCTCCTTCGCGTCGGTGTGTCCAGGGCGAAGCAGCGAGGTCTCCTTGGTCTTCTAGGCCACCTCCACGACGCGCTCGCCGGCTAGAGCGGCGAGACACAGGGGTAGACGGCGGCGACTGGCGGCAGGTGCTTGCGACGGTGAAGAAGAAAGGGAGGAGAGGTAGGCTTGGGGGTTGGATCTGGGAGAGGCAGGAGACGTGTGGGAGGAGGGGAGAAGCGAAGGGGAAAGAAGGGTGGCGTGTGGGCACGGCAGAGAAAAGTGGCCTCGGCCCTTTTCTCTCTTTCTCCTCAATCACGTGGTCAAGCTGGGGGCAGGTAGGCATGGCAGGGTGGGAGGCTGCAGGTGGACCAGGGTGAGGGGGAGGAGTAGCAGCTGGGGCCAGCGTGGCAGGTGGAGAGATAGAGAGAGGAGAGAGGACTCGGGTGTAGCTAGGTTTAGCTTAGAGAGGGCTCGGGTTAGGGTTTGTTAGGGATGGGGTAGGGGTAGCTGAGGTGTGGGACCAAGGAGGGAGGGTGGCCAGGTGGGCCAGCCTGGTAGAGAGGGAGTGGAAGAAAGAGAGGTAAGGTAGGGGTTAGGGTTTAGGATAAGAACTAGGTTAGAGGTAAATAGAGAGATAGTTAGGGTTAGGGATTTACTTAGTTGAGTAGGTTTCTATTCTTGTTTAAAGGATCATCCCAAGAGGAGATGGTGAGTGCTTTGAACTAACATGAGATGAGGTGGAAGATTAACCAAGAAAAAGAAAAAGAATAGATGTATGGGAAGAAGCCCTCATTTGATTCATGCATGGAGATAATTAGAAGAAAAAATGTTGATGAGAAAATGGGGTGGTGGAAAGGAGTGGAGGTGATCTACAAGGAAAAGATCCAATAAATTCAAGAGGAATCCAATGGCTAAAGGTGGTGGTACTTTTGCATGGCCCATGCAAAACAATAAATGTCAAGGTTTATTTTGTGAAAACAATATTAAAAGTATGGCATTATTCTCATGCATCCCCAATAAGTGGAATAAGGCCAAGCAAAAAATTATAGAATTAGATCCATCCTATCTCCCATGGGCTAGGTTAAATATTCAAAAGAAAAATAAAAGCCCATGGTAAAAAGAATGGTGGAATTTATAAGGTGGTGAAAAGAAAAGATAATGGAGGTGAATAAAATATATGCCCCCAACTCAACTTGGGCATTTAAACAATATATCAATAACCAAATACAATATCAAGAGGCAAATACAATTAATAATGCATATGAGAGAAGAACCAAAAGAAAAGGGTTTTATATGATGCTCAAATGCAAGGTGGCATGATGACATGAGCATGATATAATTATGATGCAACAATTATATATAGGAAGTAGCCATTATATTACTAGACCAAGTAGCATTACCATTGTTAGACAATTGGGATGCTACAACTCTCCCCCACTAAACAGGAATCTCGCCCCAAGATTCTAGGAAGAAGAAGAAGACTCAAAGAGGGTAGGATACTTGGCACGGAGCTCATCTTCATGTTCCCAGGTGGCTTCATCAACGGAATGGTGCGACCACTGCACCTTGCAGAACTTGATGGACTTGTTGCGAGTCCTTCTTTCTGCGACTTCTAGAATTTTTGTGGGGTGTTCTTGATAAGACAGATCTTCTTGGAGATTGATGAGTTCGTGGTTCACGGTCCTGCCGGGATCCTTGAAGCACTTTTTGAGTTGAGAGATGTGGAAAACATCATGGACTTTGAGTTGTTCAGGGAGCTCAAGAGCATAAGCAACTTCTCCTCTTCTTCCACGAATTTTGAAAGGACCGATGTATCTAGGAGCCAGCTTTTCTTTGATACCAAAGCGGTGCGTGCCTCTCATGGGAGTGACACGAAGGTAAACGAGATCACCAGGAACATACTCCATGTCTTTGTGCTTTCTGTCATAATTGCTCTTCTAGCGACTTTGAGCAATCTTCAGATTTTCAAGAATGATGTGAACTTTCTCCTCCGCTTGAGTTACAATGTCGGGGCCAAACAATATTCTTTCACCTGCGCCCGACCAACCAATCGGAGTTCTGCATTTGCAACCATAGAGAGCCTCAAATGGTGCCATCTTTAGACTTTTCTGGAAGCTGTTGTTGTAAGAGAATTCAGCACAAGGAAGACATTCTTCCCACTTCATGCCGAAAGAGATAACACAAGCACGGAGCATATCTTCCAGAATCTGATTGATCCTTTCAACTTGTCCTTGCGACTGAGGGTGGTAAGATGTGCTGAAGTTTAGTTTGGTTCCCAAAGCATTTTGGAAACTTCCCCAGAACTTGGAAGTGAAGATGCTTCCACGGTCTGAACTGATCTCAAGAGGAACTCCATACAGAGAGACAATTTTGTTGATATAGAGCTCAGCCAACTGAATTGCAGAAATTGTTTCCTTGACCGGAAAGAAGTGAGCTACTTTGGAAAGCCTATCAATGACAACAAAGATTGCATTGTTGCCCTTCTGCGACCTTGGAAAACCAGTGATGAAATCCATCTCTACTTTCTCCCATTTCCATTCCGGAGGCTTCAATGGCTGTAGAAGACCGGACGGTTTCTGATGGAAAGCTTTAACTCTACGACAGACATCACACTCCGAGACATACTTGACACAATATCGTTTCAAACCAGGCCACCAATATTGTGTTTTTAAGTCCATGTACATCTTAGTGCTGCCAGGGTGGATAGAAAGAACATAATCATGCGCCTCCTTGAGAACTTGCTCTCTTAAACCCGGGTAGTTCGGAACAAACATCCAGTGTTCAAAAAAAAGAGTGCCTTGGTCATCTACGTGGAAAGACTCATACTTCGGAAGTTGAATGTTGGAGATGATCTTTTTAGTGTAAGGATCACCAAGCTGAATGGAGCGAACTTTTTCTTCCAAGAGAGGTGTTGCTAGAAGGTTCAGAAGATAACCTTGATCCACAATTTCAAGGTTGAGCTTGCAGAATTCCTCGCACAAGAGAGGCTGTTGTTCTTCCACCATGAGATTGTTGACATAAGCTTTTCGGCTGAGAGCATCGGCCATGACATTGGCTTTGCCCGGAGTGTAGTTGATGGTCAAATCGAAATCATTGATTGTTTCAATCCACCTCCTCTGACGAAGGTTGAGATCAGGCTGTGTGAAGATATACTTCAGACTCTTGTGATCAGAAAAGATCTCACAACGGTTGCCAAGCAAGTAATGCCTCCATACTTTCAAAGCAAATACAACTGCTGCGAGTTCGAGGTCATGTGTAGGATAGTTGATCTCATGCGTCTTCAACTGACGAGATGCATAAGCAACAACTTGTTTTTCTTGCATAAGGACCGCACCCAATCCTTGCAATGAAGCATCACAGAAAATCTGGAAAGGCTTTGATGTATCTGGAGGAACTAAGACTGGAGTGGAAGTGAGCTTCTCTTTAAGTGTTTCAAAGCTTGCTTGACATCCAGGAGTCCAAAGGTATTTCTTGCCTTTCTTGAGGAGATCGGTAAGAGGCTTCGCGATCTTTGAGAAGTTTTGAATGAAGCGACGGCAGTAACTAGCCAAGCCAAGGAAACTCCGGACTTCTTTGACATTTATGGGTGGAAGCCAGTCCATAATTGTCTTAATAGTTTTTGGGTTGACGGCAATGCCCTTGGCAGAGATGACGTGACCAAGGTAGGTGACTTGAGGCAGCCAAAGCTCACACTTGGAGAACTTTGCATACAGGCGGTTCTCGCGAAGCTTGTTTAGGACACACCGAAGGTGTTCTTCATGTTCTTCCTTCGACTTAGAATAGACTAGAATGTCATCCAGATAGACCACAACGAACTTATCAAGATACTCCATGAAGTTCATAAGCCTCGAGAAGGTGGCAGGTGCATTGGTGAGACCGAAAGACATGACCGTGTACTCATACAGGCCATAGCGGGTGGTGAAGGCTGTTTTGGGAACATCTTCCTTGCGAATCTTGATTTGATGGTAACCACTTCTCAAATCAAGCTTAGAGAAAACCACAGCTCCAGCTAGCTGATCGAAGAGATCATTAATCCATGGAAGGGGATATTTATTCTTGATGGTTTTAGCATTGAGTGCCCGATAGTCAACACAAAGTCTATCAGTCTTGTCTCGCTTCTTCACAAAGATGGTTGGGCTACCCCAAGAAGAAGTACTGTGCTGAATGAAACCCAACTTCTCTTATTCATCCAGCTGGCGTTTGAGTTCAGCCAACTCAGCAGGACCCATTTTATAAGGCCGCTTGGAGATAGGAGCGGTACCAGGTTCAAGTTCAATCACAAACTCAACCTCACGATCTAGAGGCATACCTGGCAACTCTTCAGGAAAGACATCTGGGAACTCACAGACTACAGGAACACTCTGAATACCTTCCATAGCATCATCATTCAGAGCCGCCAAAGAATAAAGCTGAATTGCAGGAGTCAGACTTGGAGAATAGACTATATGGCCTTCAGGAATTTTCAGAGAAACTGAACGCTCAGCACAATCAATCACAGCTGCATTTGCTGTCAACAAATCCATGCCCAAGATAACATCAATATCAGAATTGCCCAGAATAATTAAGGAGGCCGGAAACGAAGAACCACCAATCTCAATTTGATTGTTATGGCTGATTTTTGAAGATGCCATTGTTGCTCCAGGAGAAAGAACCATTAAACGCTTGGGGAGTGGATCCATTGCTAACTCATTCTCATTTGCAAGCTTGTGAGAAACAAAAGAATGCGAAGCACCAGAATCAAACAAACTCGTGCAGGAACTGAGTTAACAGGAAGCATACCCATCACAACTCCAGAGGCATGCTCAGCTTGAGCGACGTTGACACAGTTGGCACGAGCAACCGTAGACCCAGGCTTGGTGTTGATGTTGAGAGCCTGAGGTGGAGGTGCACGAATCATAGGAGCACTTGCCGCAGGTCTTGGAGGTGGTGGTGGAAGAGCTTTGTTGTTCAGTGGACAATTCCAGTGCTGATGCCCAGTGTTTCCACAAGTATAGCAAGCACCAGGTGGACGTGGAGCAACGTAGCCAGGGACTCCGCCAGGCGCTCCAGGGGTAGTTGTGGTTGTAGCCCCTGGGAGCCGCAGTGAAGGAGTTTGGTGGCCTTGGTGCATAGCTTGATGGTCTTGGTGGAGCAGGGAGCGATGGTGGGGTGTTAGGGACCCAGACACGACGCTTAGAAGGAGCTGTCATAGCAGAAGAGCTTGTTGTATCACGGCTGTGTTTCTTTGACTCCTCAAACACTTGCCTACTTGCTTCTTCCTGCAGAGCTGTGTGCTGGAGTTCCAGAAAAGATGTCGGCCTTGCATGAGTGATAGCATATTTGATGGAAGCATTGAGGCCTTGCCGAAATCTCTTTTGCTTCTTCTTGTCATCAGAGATCTCATCGCCACCATAACGAGAAAGGTTCATGAAGTTCCTGATGTAGGTGTTGACATTGTCAGTGCCCTGCTTGAGGTTGAGAAACACTTCCTTCATCCTTTCCATGACAATTTCTGACAGATATTGTTCTTTGAAAGCAGCAGTGAATTGCTCCCAAGTAGGCTGAAAACCAGAGAGATCTACCTTGAGGTAATTTTCCCACCACAGAGCTGCATCTCCCTTCAGAAGGTGAGTAGCACATTTGACCCATTCTTGCTCGGGAACATCCGCAGTCATCAGCAACCTTGACACTTCACGAAGCCAATCATCCGCATCAAGTGGCTGATCAGACACCTCAAATTGGCGTGGGTTGAACTTGAGAAAACTCTTGATGTCTCCTCGCTTGGGAGGTGGAGGTAGCGGAACAAACTCATTCCTCCTCACGCTTTCCTCGAAGCGCTGTTGGTTCTGCTGCATAGTGCCCAAAGCATTTGCAATACTTGCCAAAGCAGCCCCAAGTTCAGGTGGTATGTCCTCCTCAGAACGGCGTGGTGGTGCCATCCTGTGATTGATATAAAACACAAGTCAGTACTATAATGGAGAATGATAATAATCCAAAATAGTACCAAAATGGAATTAATCAATATTAAAGGATGCAATTCACTGAGATGATATTAAAATATCAACAAAGTTCAAGGCAACTAGAAGACATTAAGCATAACGCACACGACTAAACAAGGAGTGTGGTACACAACTAACAAAGAAAAAATTTCCGCAAATTTAGGCATTAAAATACCACTATATGCGCAAAACCACTTAACGAATCAAGATTAGTAACTCCACTAGTTCAATATACAAGAGCAAATGATAACAGTAGTGGTATGGTCGTGAATCCATCCCGCACTCAAATCATACTCCGCACATGAATAAGTAATACACATATCCCAACACCTTCTTCTTAAGAGGAACCTAAAGATTGGTAACTACGAAAAAGAACACCCCAACAAGATAACGTCGGATAACAAAGAGTAAGATAGATCTCATCGGTATACAACGAATCAAAATAGATCGCGTCGGTTTACAAAGGCCTGTCGGTATGGGATGTACCAATAGTTGATAACCAAAAGGCAGATAGTGATAACATTTGGAAGCAACAGATAGACCAAGGAATTCACACACACACACACACACACACACACACACAACCTATGGTACTACGGAACCCAGAACACGTGAATCCTAGTTTGAATTTTAAGAAGAGGATTGAAAATGTTACACTTCCTTACTAGAAAAGGGTGGGTGGGTGGGTAAGAAGAAAAATGGAAGCAGTCCTACTCTCACGCTTTGTTTTTCACTAGTATACATAACTACCAAAATAATTGCTAGACTGACAACGACCATTTTGGCTGAGACCCTGAAGGGCGGGATGGCTCTGATACCAATTGTAACTACCCTCGGTGAATTACGCTCTTAGTTACATGCCTGGATGAACGAAAGTGGTTAAAATAGTATGGTGGGGCCTAGGGCCACTCACGGTAGACCTTTCGGCCGTCCTAACCACTTTCAGACATCGGGACAAGAACGAGCGGCGTAATCGGCAGGCGAAGGGATCAACTACATACACAAATGAGTATGTATGCAAGCCACATACAACAGTCCTCGGAGCCATTCCATCTAAAAGAAATAGAAATATTGCAACGCCATACGGCAAGATTCAGATGTCCTAGATAGATATAATAATTTAGGATAGCTCCTCATACATCACACATCAGAGTATCAGGCGGAAGCGGAAAACAAGATCCGAGTACGGATAAGAAGCAAATCGGCATAAGATGCCCCATAAATAAACACATCCCGCCCACAGATCTCACGGATCCCCGTTCCCGGAATCTCTACACTGAATGATCATTGCCAACATCATCTGTCTCTTCCACCCAGTATCCATCTTGCGGGTACACCTGTTCATCTGAATCAAACAATTTATCGTGTGAGACCCTAGGGGTACTCAGCAAGTCTTTATGCCACTAAAGGGGACACAACCTGGGGTGACGCAATTGCAGCAAAAGATAACACCTAACAATTCTACAGATACTCGCTAACCATCCGCCTAACCAATGATAGACGGATGTCCGTGAATTAAGAACAACAGTTATAACAGTATAATTAACAGATCCATCCTCCTCCTCGCTTACCAACGAGGAAGCGGACGAACATCCCCCATCATCCGTTGGCAGTTTTATTAACCATTCCATGAATATTTCACTATTTACTAGTCAAGTACTTAGTCAAATTAAGAGCGGTACTTTAGTTATACTTGTCTATGATCGAGAAACTATGCTCCAAGTCGTCCATAACCGCGGACATGGCTTTCAGAAAGATTTACCCTGCAGGGGTGCACGAATAGCAACACACACTCGATCAACCTCGGAAAAACCAAATCAAAACCCAACGAGGCATTCACGACAAAGCAATCACAGGATTCAGAAATATTTCAGGGGGCCACCCCATTAAGCTACCCGCAACGAAGTTGGCCGGCTCCGAGACGGACCCAAGGTTTGCGCCAATGGCTGTAAATGACTGGGAACCCGAAAATGTGACTGGGCTTATCGATACCGCGAAAACACTCCGCAATTCTTAAACAGTACAGGTGCTCCTCGCACAATCTTAATAAAACAGTAACATGGCATAAGTACAGGATAGTAATAAAGTCCCAAACTACTTTGTGGCCCCAAGAAATAAGAATGAATCAAGCTCTGGCTCGGGGGTCCATAAGGCCTCCCGGATGTGGATAGTGCGAATAGTCAAGGAACAGGAATCAAGTACTCGGGGTCCTACGGGACACAAGTGAGCATGAAAACCAAATAGCAGATATTCTCACCGGTGCCTCTTTCATTAGTTATCCCATTACTACTCCGGTTAAGTTGTTTAGGTACCTCGTTATTCATCAGACACTCACATACCCTACACATGCTTTTCTACGACTCGCATGGCTCAAACAACTCCTGTAGTGATGGCTCATGGGATGGATGGACAAGCTTCGGTGGGGTTTAAAAGTAAGGCTATGCAGTACTTGGGATCAATTTAATGCAATCGCGACTCAATGATGCAAGAATAAGATAGAGGAAATAGGTTCTGTATGTATGCAAGCATGTGGTAGTGCTTGCCTGGCAGCTCAGTTGAAGCGAGAGATGGATCTGGATAGTACTCCTGTGGTTCCTGGTAATTCTCCTGCTGGGCGTCTATTCGAAGAAGAACCAAACAAACAAGGGCCAACATAAATAAAGTGCACAAGCATATGAATTAAAATGCGACAAGCAAACAAGCATGCCATGATGAATGGTGCACAATTTACATGGCATTAAAGTAGCATGGCAAAGGTGAGGTGTGGATACAAGAAATAAAGCATTTTGTCATTTATTTAACCAAGTTTTATTGTCATAAACAGTTCAGATTTTTAATACTGACATGATGCATGCTTTCAATTCAGAACAAGGACTGCATAGATAGAACAGGCTCGTCGCGCTGATCGATTTAGACATATTATTTGCCCAATTTGGAGTTATAGAATTAAAGTTATTAATTTATTCAGAAAAGGGCATTTTATTGTAATTTTAATCATCTCGAAAATTAATTTGTTCAAACAATATTTTGAATAGCATATTTGAATTCCTCACATTTTCCTGATTCCAAAACATATATTATTTATATTATTTGGATTATATTTGAAAAGTTATTTAAATCTGAATTGAATTTTGAATTTGAATCAATTTGAAAAAGATTTAATTTAAACAGCCAAGCAGAAACCATTTGAACTCAGACAGATCCAGCCCACAGTCACTAACGGGTGGACCACTGCTGACTGGGGCCCCACGCGCAGAAAATCCTTTTTCTACCGCGGGCTTAGCTAGCCCATGCGATTGACAGGTGGGCCAGCGACTGGAGGCCCACGTGCCAGCGTTCTAACGCGCAGCGACCGCCAGGTGGGACCGAGCTGGAGCGCGGGTTACAGCCTGAGGAACAGAGGGGATTTTCTGCAATAATGCCAGAGCGGCTTGACAGGTGGGTAGGCTGGACCGCGGGTTTAGGAAATAAAAAGGTTGGGGGGTTTTCTGAAAGACGGCCACGGCCCCCACTGTTCATCTGTTTCCTCTGACTATCTGACGGAAAAGTGGAGCGCGGCGTCAGAGCGGCGTGACGGGGGCTCGATCCAGCGTCGCGGGCGCGCGCGCTGCGCGTGTTAGCCAGTGCGGTAGGACGGGGTAGTTGGTTGGGAGGGTGGGCTGGGGCCTAGGTGAGGATCGTTGCGGCGCGGGAAGCTAGCAGACACCGGCGACCTCTGGTGCACCGAGGGGGTTCGGCGGAACGAGCGGCGGCGCTAGACGGCGACAACGAAGCGGAGGATGTCAGGGAGGGAGAGGTGCGTACCGCGGAGGGAGAGATCGGTGGTGTCAGAACAGGAAGGGGGTGCAGCGGATCATGGACGAGGCTAGCGGCCGGAGGATTAGGGTTTCGCGTCGGGCAGGCGCTGGTTCCGGCGGTTCTGGGGCTCCTACTTCACGTCGGCATGTCCAGGGCGAAAGCAGCGAGGTCTCCTGGTCTTCCCAGGCCACCTCCACGACGCGCTCGCCGGCCAGAGCGGCGAGACACAGGGGTAGACGGGTGGCGACTGGCGGCAGGTGCTGGCGACGGTGAAGGAAGAAAGGGAGGAGAGGTAGGCTTGGGGGTTGGATCTGGGAGAGGCAGGAGACGTTTGGGAGGAGGGGAGAAGCGAAGGGGAAAGAAGGGTGGCGTGTGGGCACGGCAGAGAAAAGTGGCCTCAGTCCTTTTCTCTCTTTCTCCTCGATCACGTGGTCGAGCTAGGGGCAGGTAGGCATGGCAGGGTGGGAGGCTGCAGGTGGACCAGGGTGATGGGGAGGAGTAGCAGCTAGGGCCAGCGTGGCAGGTGGAGAGATAGAGAGAGGAGAGAGGACTCAGGTGTAGCTAGGTTTAGCTTAGAGAGGGCTCGGGTTAGGGTTTGTTAGGGATGGGGTAGGGGGTAGCTGAGGTGTGGGACCAAGGAGGGGGGGTGGCCAGGTGGGCCCGCCTGGTAGAGAGGGAGTGGAAGAAAGAGAGGTAAGGTAGGGGTTAGGTTTAGGATAAGAACTAGGTTAGAGGTAAATAGAGAGATAGTTAGGGTTAGGGATTTACTTAGTGAGTAGGTTTCTATTCTTGTTTAAAGGATCATCCCAAGAGGAGATGGTGAGTGCTTTGAACTAACATGAGAAGAGGTGGAAGATTAACCAAGAAAAGAAAACGAATAGATGTATGGGAAGAAGCCCTCATTTGATTCATGCATGGAGATAATTAGAAGAAAAAATGTTGATGAGAAAATGGGGTGGTGGAAAGGAGTGGAGGTGATCCACAAGGAAAAGATCCAATAAATTCAAGAGGAATCCAATGGCTAAAGGGTGGTGGTACTTTGCATGGCCCATGCAAAACAATAAATGTCAAGGTTTATTTTGTGAAAAATATATTAAAAGTATGGCATTATTCTCATGCATCCCCAATAAGTGGAATAAGGCCAAGCAAAGAATTTATAGAATTAGATCCATCCTATCTCCCATGGGCTAGGTTAAATACCCAAAGAAAAATAAAAGTCCATGGTAAAAAGAATGGTGGAATTTATAAGGTGGTGAAAAGAAAAGATAATGGAGGTGAAATAAAAGATTTGCCCCCAACTCAACTTGAGGCATTTAAACAATATCTCAATAACCAAATTACAATATCAAGAGGCAAATACAATGATAATGCATATGAGAGAAGAACCAAAAGAAAAAGGGTTTTATATGATGCTCAAATGCAAGGTGGCATGATGACATGAGCATGATATAATTATGATTGCAACAATTATATATAGGAAGTAGCCCTTATATTACTAGACCAAAGTAGCATTACATTGTTAGACAATTGGGATGCTACAGGTGAAAAGAACACACATACAGTGACTCTAGCTTGGTTAATGATAAGAACACACATGCAATGACACTAGTGGATACATATGTGGTTAATGAAAATAACACATGTGCAATGACTCTAGTTGTTGTTAGTAAAAGAACACACATGCAATGACACTAGTGGATCCATATGTGGTCTCTGAAGAGAACACACATGCAATGACACTGGTGGATCCATATGCGGTCTGTTTAAAAGAATAGACATCCAGTGACTCTAGTTGTTATTAGTATTAAGAACACACATGCAATGACACTGGTGGATCCATACGTGGTTAATGAAATAACACACATGCAATGAACTCTGGTGGATCGATATGCAATGACACTGGTGGATCCATGTGTGGTCTCTAAAAAGAACACACATTTCAATTGACACTGGTGGATCCATATGTGGTTTGAATAAAGAACACACAATCCAGTGATCCAAATGTGGCTAATGAGAAGAGCACACATGACATGACCAATGGTGTATCCATATGTGGTGTGTGAAAAGAACACATATTTCAATGACACTGGTGGATCCATGTGTGGTCTCTGAAAAGAACACATATTTCAATGACAATGGTGGATCCATATTTGGTCTGTGAAAAGAACAACACATCCAGTGACACTAGATGTGTTAATGATAAGCACACACATGCAATGACACTGGTGGATCCATATGTGGTTAATGAAGAGGACACACAGCAATGACACTAGTGGATCCATATGTGGTCTGTGAAAAGAATAGACATGCAATGACTCCAGATGTGTTAATGAAAGAACACACATTTCAATAACAATTGTGGTTCCATATGTGGTCTGTGAAAAGAACATACATGCAATGACACTGGTGGATCCATAGGTGGATTGTGAAAAGAACACACATGCAATGAACTATTGTGGATCCATATGCAATGACACTGGTGGATCCATGTGTGGTCTCTAAAAGAACACACATTTGAAGGACACTGGTGGATCCATATGTGGTTTGTGAAAAGAAACACACATCCAGTGACTCTAGCTTTGGTTAATGAAGAAGAACACACATGCAATGACAATGGTGGATCCATATGTGGTTTGTGAAAAGAACAAGACATGCGATAACTCTAGTTGTGGTTAATCAAAGAATACACATTTCAATGACAGTGGTGGTTCCATATGTGTTTGTGAAAAGAAACACACATGCAATGACTCTAGCTTTGGTGAATGAGAAGAACACACATGCAATGACACTGGTGGATGCATAGGTGGATTGTGAAAATAACACACATGCATTGAACTCCGGTGGAACCATGTGCAATCACACTGGTGGATCCATGTGTGGTCTCTAAAAATAACACACATTTCAATGACAATGGTGGATCCATATTTGGTTTGTGAAAAGAACACACATCCATTGACTCTAGCTTTGGTTAATGAGAAGAACACACATGCAATGAACAGGTGGATCTATATGTGGTTAATGAAAATAACACACATGCAATGACTCTAGTTGTTGTTGTAAAAAAGAAACACACATGCAATGACACTGGTGGATCATATGTTGTCTCTGAAAAGAAGACACATGCAATGACTGTAGTTGTGGTTATCAGAAGAAATACCTGCAATGACACTGGTTGATCCATATGTGGTCTATGAAGAGGACACATATGTAATAACACTGTGGATCCATATGTGGTTTGTGAAAAAAGAATAGACATGAAATGATTCTAGATGTAGTTAATGAAAGAAATACACATTTCAATGACAATGGTGGTTTCCATATGTGGTTTGTGAAAAGAACA
>OU342744.1:176243879-176514288 GCA_910589775.1 Avena eriantha | reverse complement strand
TCCCATAGATCTCACGGATCCCCGTTCCCGTAATCTCTACAACCGAATGATCGTTGCCAACATCATCTGTCTCTTCCACCCAGTATCCATCTTGCGGGTACACCTTTCATCTAATCAAACAATTTATCGTGTGAGACCCTAGGGTACTCAGCAAGTCTTTATGCCACTAAAGGGGACACAACCTGGGGTGACGCAATTGCAGCAAAAGATAACACCTAACAATTCTACAGATACTCGCTAACCATTCCGCCTAACCAATGATAGACGGATGTCCGTGAATTAAGAACAACAGTTATAACAGTATAATTAACAGATCCATCCTCCTCCTCGCTAACCAACGAGGAAGCGGACGAACATCCCCCATCATCCGTTGGCAGTTTTATTAACCATTCCATGAATATTTCACTATTTACTATCAAGTACTTAGTCAAATTAAGAGCGGTACTTTAGTTATACTTGTCTATGATCGAGAACTATGCTCAAGTCGTCCATAACCGCGGACACGGCTTCAGAAAGATTTACCCTGCAGGGGTGGCACGAATAGCAACACACACTCGAATCAACCCTCGGAAAAACCAAATCAAAACCCAACGAGGCATTCACGACAAAGCAATCACAGATTCAGAAATATTTCAGGGGGCACCCCATTAAGCTACCCGCGACGAAGTTGGCCGGCTCCGAGACGGACCCAAGGTTTGCGCCAATGGCTGTAATGACTGGGAACCCGAAAATGTGACTGGGCTTGTCGATAACCGCGAAAACACTCCGCAATTCTTAAACAGTAGAGGTCCTCCTCGCACAATCTTAATAAAATAGTAACATGGCATAAGTACAGGATAGTAATAAAGTCCCAAACTACTTTGTGGCCCCAAGAAATAAGAATGAATCAAGGATAGTGCGAATAGTCAAGGAACAGGAATCAAGTACTCGGGGTCCTACGGGACACAAGTGAGCATGAAAACCAAATAGCAGATATTTCTCACCGGCGCCTCTTTCATTAGTTATCCCATTACTACTCCGGTTAAGTTGTTTAGGTAACTCGTTATTCATCAGACACTCACATACCCTACACATGCTTTTCTACGACTCGCATGGCTCAAACAACTCCTGTAGTAATGGCTCATGGGATGGAGGGACAAGCTTCGGTGGGGTTTAAAAGTAAGGCTATGCAGTACTTGGGATTCAATGTAATGCAATCGCGACTCAATGATGCAAGAATAAGATAGAGGCAATAGGTTCTGTATGTATACAAGCATGTGGTAGTGCTTGCCTGGCAGCTCAGTTGAAGCGAGAGATGGATCTGGGTAGTACTCCTGTGATTCCTGGTAATTCTCCTGTTGGGCGTCTATTCGAAGAAGAACCAAACAACAAGGGCCAACATAAATAAAGTGCACAAGCATATGAATTAAAATGCGACAAGCAAACAAGCATGCCATGATGAATGGTGCACAATTTACATGGCATTAAAGTAGCATGGCAAAGGTGAGGCGTGGATACAAGAAATAAAGCATTTTGTCATTTATTTAACCAAGTTTATTGTCATAAACAGTTCAGATTTTTAATACTGACATGATGCATGCTTCAATTCAGAACATGGACTGCATAGATAGAACGGGCTCGTCGCGCTGATCGATTTAGACATATTATTTGCCCAATTTGGAGTTATAGAATTAAAGTTATTAATTTATTAAGAAAAGGGCATTTTATTGTAATTTTAATCATCTCGAAAATTTAATTTGTTCAAACAATATTTTGAATAGCATATTTGAATTCCTCACATTTTCCTGATTCCAAAACATATATTATTTGTATTATTTGGATTTATATTTGAAAAGTTATTTAAATCTGAATTGAATTTTGAATTTGAATCAATT
Source organism: Avena eriantha (assembly GCA_910589775.1). NCBI lineage: Eukaryota > Viridiplantae > Streptophyta > Magnoliopsida > Poales > Poaceae > Avena > Avena eriantha. The sequence goes on along the minus strand of OU342744.1, from coordinate 176,512,414 downwards.
TGAAAAAGATTTAATTTAAACAGCCAAGCAGAAACCATTTGAACTCAGACAGATCCAGCCACAGTCACTGACGGGTGGACCACTGCTGACTGGGGCCCCACGCGCAGAAAATCCTTTTTCTACCGCGGGCTTAGCTAGCCCCTGCGATTGACAGGTGGGCCAGCGGACTAGAGGCCCACGTGCCAGCGTTCGAACGCAACAGCGACCGCCAGGGTGGGACCGAGCTGGAGCGCGGGTTACGGCCTGAGGAACAGAGGGGATTTTCTGCAATAATGCCAGAGCGGCTGACAGGTGGGGTAGACTGGACCGTGGGTTTAGGAAATAAAAAGGTTGGGGGGTTTTCTGAAAGAACGGCCACAGCCCCCACTATTCATCTGTTTCCTTCCTCTGACTATCTGACGGAAAAGCGGAGCATGGCGACAGAGCGACGTGACGGGGGCTCGATCCCACCCGCTCGCGGGCGCGCGGGCTGCGGGTGTTAGCCAGTGCGGTAGGGCGGGGTAGTTGTTGGGAGTGTGGCTGGGGCCTAGGTGAGGCTCGTTGCGGCGCGGGGAAGCTAGCAGACACCGCCGACCTCTGGTGCACCGAGGGGGTTCGGCGAAACGAGCGGCGGTCGCTAGACGGCGACAGCGAAGCGGAGGATGTCAGGGAGGGAGAGGTGCGTACCGCGGAGAGATCGGTGTGGTGTCAAAACGGGAAGGGGTTGCAGCGGATCGTGGACGAGGCTGGCGGCCGGAGGATTAGGGTTTCGCGTCGGGCGGTGCTGGTTCCGGCAGTTCTGGGGCTCCTCCTTCGCGTCGGTGTGTCCAGGGCGAAGCAGCGAGGTCTCCTTGGTCTTCTAGGCCACCTCCACGACGCGCTCGCCGGCTAGAGCGGCGAGACACAGGGGTAGACGGCGGCGACTGGCGGCAGGTGCTTGCGACGGTGAAGAAGAAAGGGAGGAGAGGTAGGCTTGGGGGTTGGATCTGGGAGAGGCAGGAGACGTGTGGGAGGAGGGGAGAAGCGAAGGGGAAAGAAGGGTGGCGTGTGGGCACGGCAGAGAAAAGTGGCCTCGGCCCTTTTCTCTCTTTCTCCTCAATCACGTGGTCAAGCTGGGGGCAGGTAGGCATGGCAGGGTGGGAGGCTGCAGGTGGACCAGGGTGAGGGGGAGGAGTAGCAGCTGGGGCCAGCGTGGCAGGTGGAGAGATAGAGAGAGGAGAGAGGACTCGGGTGTAGCTAGGTTTAGCTTAGAGAGGGCTCGGGTTAGGGTTTGTTAGGGATGGGGTAGGGGTAGCTGAGGTGTGGGACCAAGGAGGGAGGGTGGCCAGGTGGGCCAGCCTGGTAGAGAGGGGAGTGGAAGAAAAGAGAGGTAAGGTAGGGGTTAGGGTTTAGGATAAGAACTAGGTTAGAGGTAAATAGAGAGATAGTTAGGGTTAGGGATTTACTTAGTTGAGTAGGTTTCTATTCTTGTTTAAAGGATCATCCCAAGAGGAGATGGTGAGTGCTTTGAACTAACATGAGATGAGGTGGAAGATTAACCAAGAAAAAGAAAAGAATAGATGTATGGGAAGAAGCCCTCATTTGATTCATGCATGGAGATAATTAGAAGAAAAAATGTTGATGAGAAAATGGGGTGGTGGAAAGGAGTGGAGGTGATCTACAAGGAAAAGATCCAATAAATTCAAGAGGAATCCAATGGCTAAAGGTGGTGGTACTTTTGCATGGCCCATGCAAAACAATAAATGTCAAGGTTTATTTTGTGAAAACAATATTAAAAGTATGGCATTATTCTCATGCATCCCCAATAAGTGGAATAAGGCCAAGCAAAAAATTATAGAATTAGATCCATCCTATCTCCCATGGGCTAGGTTAAATATTCAAAAGAAAAATAAAAGCCCATGGTAAAAAGAATGGTGGAATTTATAAGGTGGTGAAAAGAAAAGATAATGGAGGTGAATAAAATATATGCCCCCAACTCAACTTGGGCATTTAAACAATATATCAATAACCAAATACAATATCAAGAGGCAAATACAATTAATAATGCATATGAGAGAAGAACCAAAAGAAAAAGGGTTTTATATGATGCTCAAATGCAAGGTGGCATGATGACATGAGCATGATATAATTATGATGCAACAATTATATATAGGAAGTAGCCATTATATTACTAGACCAAGTAGCATTACCATTGTTAGACAATTGGGATGCTACAACTCTCCCCCACTAAACAGGAATCTCGCCCCAAGATTCTAGGAAGAAGAAGAAGACTCAAAGAGGGTAGGATACTTGGCACGGAGCTCATCTTCATGTTCCCAGGTGGCTTCATCAACGGAATGGTGCGACCACTGCACCTTGCAGAACTTGATGGACTTGTTGCGAGTCCTTCTTTCTGCGACTTCTAGAATTTTTGTGGGGTGTTCTTGATAAGACAGATCTTCTTGGAGATTGATGAGTTCGTGGTTCACGGTCCTGCCGGGATCCTTGAAGCACTTTTTGAGTTGAGAGATGTGGAAAACATCATGGACTTTGAGTTGTTCAGGGAGCTCAAGAGCATAAGCAACTTCTCCTCTTCTTCCACGAATTTTGAAAGGACCGATGTATCTAGGAGCCAGCTTTTCTTTGATACCAAAGCGGTGCGTGCCTCTCATGGGAGTGACACGAAGGTAAACGAGATCACCAGGAACATACTCCATGTCTTTGTGCTTTCTGTCATAATTGCTCTTCTAGCGACTTTGAGCAATCTTCAGATTTTCAAGAATGATGTGAACTTTCTCCTCCGCTTGAGTTACAATGTCGGGGCCAAACAATATTCTTTCACCTGCGCCCGACCAACCAATCGGAGTTCTGCATTTGCAACCATAGAGAGCCTCAAATGGTGCCATCTTTAGACTTTTCTGGAAGCTGTTGTTGTAAGAGAATTCAGCACAAGGAAGACATTCTTCCCACTTCATGCCGAAAGAGATAACACAAGCACGGAGCATATCTTCCAGAATCTGATTGATCCTTTCAACTTGTCCTTGCGACTGAGGGTGGTAAGATGTGCTGAAGTTTAGTTTGGTTCCCAAAGCATTTTGGAAAACTTCCCCAGAACTTGGAAGTGAAGATGCTTCCACGGTCTGAACTGATCTCAAGAGGAACTCCATACAGAGAGACAATTTTGTTGATATAGAGCTCAGCCAACTGAATTGCAGAAATTGTTTCCTTGACCGGAAAGAAGTGAGCTACTTTGGAAAGCCTATCAATGACAACAAAGATTGCATTGTTGCCCTTCTGCGACCTTGGAAAACCAGTGATGAAATCCATCTCTACTTTCTCCCATTTCCATTCCGGAGGCTTCAATGGCTGTAGAAGACCGGACGGTTTCTGATGGAAAGCTTTAACTCTACGACAGACATCACACTCCGAGACATACTTGACACAATATCGTTTCAAACCAGGCCACCAATATTGTGTTTTTAAGTCCATGTACATCTTAGTGCTGCCAGGGTGGATAGAAAGAACATAATCATGCGCCTCCTTGAGAACTTGCTCTCTTAAACCCGGGTAGTTCGGAACAAACATCCAGTGTTCAAAAAAAAGAGTGCCTTGGTCATCTACGTGGAAAGACTCATACTTCGGAAGTTGAATGTTGGAGATGATCTTTTTAGTGTAAGGATCACCAAGCTGAATGGAGCGAACTTTTTCTTCCAAGAGAGGTGTTGCTAGAAGGTTCAGAAGATAACCTTGATCCACAATTTCAAGGTTGAGCTTGCAGAATTCCTCGCACAAGAGAGGCTGTTGTTCTTCCACCATGAGATTGTTGACATAAGCTTTTCGGCTGAGAGCATCGGCCATGACATTGGCTTTGCCCGGAGTGTAGTTGATGGTCAAATCGAAATCATTGATTGTTTCAATCCACCTCCTCTGACGAAGGTTGAGATCAGGCTGTGTGAAGATATACTTCAGACTCTTGTGATCAGAAAAGATCTCACAACGGTTGCCAAGCAAGTAATGCCTCCATACTTTCAAAGCAAATACAACTGCTGCGAGTTCGAGGTCATGTGTAGGATAGTTGATCTCATGCGTCTTCAACTGACGAGATGCATAAGCAACAACTTGTTTTTCTTGCATAAGGACCGCACCCAATCCTTGCAATGAAGCATCACAGAAAATCTGGAAAGGCTTTGATGTATCTGGAGGAACTAAGACTGGAGTGGAAGTGAGCTTCTCTTTAAGTGTTTCAAAGCTTGCTTGACATCCAGGAGTCCAAAGGTATTTCTTGCCTTTCTTGAGGAGATCGGTAAGAGGCTTCGCGATCTTTGAGAAGTTTTGAATGAAGCGACGGCAGTAACTAGCCAAGCCAAGGAAACTCCGGACTTCTTTGACATTTATGGGTGGAAGCCAGTCCATAATTGTCTTAATAGTTTTTGGGTTGACGGCAATGCCCTTGGCAGAGATGACGTGACCAAGGTAGGTGACTTGAGGCAGCCAAAGCTCACACTTGGAGAACTTTGCATACAGGCGGTTCTCGCGAAGCTTGTTTAGGACACACCGAAGGTGTTCTTCATGTTCTTCCTTCGACTTAGAATAGACTAGAATGTCATCCAGATAGACCACAACGAACTTATCAAGATACTCCATGAAGTTCATAAGCCTCGAGAAGGTGGCAGGTGCATTGGTGAGACCGAAAGACATGACCGTGTACTCATACAGGCCATAGCGGGTGGTGAAGGCTGTTTTGGGAACATCTTCCTTGCGAATCTTGATTTGATGGTAACCACTTCTCAAATCAAGCTTAGAGAAAACCACAGCTCCAGCTAGCTGATCGAAGAGATCATTAATCCATGGAAGGGGATATTTATTCTTGATGGTTTTAGCATTGAGTGCCCGATAGTCAACACAAAGTCTATCAGTCTTGTCTCGCTTCTTCACAAAGATGGTTGGGCTACCCCAAGAAGAAGTACTGTGCTGAATGAAACCCAACTTCTCTTATTCATCCAGCTGGCGTTTGAGTTCAGCCAACTCAGCAGGACCCATTTTATAAGGCCGCTTGGAGATAGGAGCGGTACCAGGTTCAAGTTCAATCACAAACTCAACCTCACGATCTAGAGGCATACCTGGCAACTCTTCAGGAAAGACATCTGGGAACTCACAGACTACAGGAACACTCTGAATACCTTCCATAGCATCATCATTCAGAGCCGCCAAAGAATAAAGCTGAATTGCAGGAGTCAGACTTGGAGAATAGACTATATGGCCTTCAGGAATTTTCAGAGAAACTGAACGCTCAGCACAATCAATCACAGCTGCATTTGCTGTCAACAAATCCATGCCCAAGATAACATCAATATCAGAATTGCCCAGAATAATTAAGGAGGCCGGAAACGAAGAACCACCAATCTCAATTTGATTGTTATGGCTGATTTTTGAAGATGCCATTGTTGCTCCAGGAGAAAGAACCATTAAACGCTTGGGGAGTGGATCCATTGCTAACTCATTCTCATTTGCAAGCTTGTGAGAAACAAAAGAATGCGAAGCACCAGAATCAAACAAACTCGTGCAGGAACTGAGTTAACAGGAAGCATACCCATCACAACTCCAGAGGCATGCTCAGCTTGAGCGACGTTGACACAGTTGGCACGAGCAACCGTAGACCCAGGCTTGGTGTTGATGTTGAGAGCCTGAGGTGGAGGTGCACGAATCATAGGAGCACTTGCCGCAGGTCTTGGAGGTGGTGGTGGAAGAGCTTTGTTGTTCAGTGGACAATTCCAGTGCTGATGCCCAGTGTTTCCACAAGTATAGCAAGCACCAGGTGGACGTGGAGCAACGTAGCCAGGGACTCCGCCAGGCGCTCCAGGGTAGTTGTGGTTGTAGCCCCTGGGAGCCGCAGTGAAGGAGTTTGGTGGCCTTGGTGCATAGCTTGATGGTCTTGGTGGAGCAGGGAGCGATGGTGGGGTGTTAGGGACCCAGACACGACGCTTAGAAGGAGCTGTCATAGCAGAAGAGCTTGTTGTATCACGGCTGTGTTTCTTTGACTCCTCAAACACTTGCCTACTTGCTTCTTCCTGCAGAGCTGTGTGCTGGAGTTCCAGAAAAGATGTCGGCCTTGCATGAGTGATAGCATATTTGATGGAAGCATTGAGGCCTTGCCGAAATCTCTTTTGCTTCTTCTTGTCATCAGAGATCTCATCGCCACCATAACGAGAAAGGTTCATGAAGTTCCTGATGTAGGTGTTGACATTGTCAGTGCCCTGCTTGAGGTTGAGAAACACTTCCTTCATCCTTTCCATGACAATTTCTGACAGATATTGTTCTTTGAAAGCAGCAGTGAATTGCTCCCAAGTAGGCTGAAAACCAGAGAGATCTACCTTGAGGTAATTTTCCCACCACAGAGCTGCATCTCCCTTCAGAAGGTGAGTAGCACATTTGACCCATTCTTGCTCGGGAACATCCGCAGTCATCAGCAACCTTGACACTTCACGAAGCCAATCATCCGCATCAAGTGGCTGATCAGACACCTCAAATTGGCGTGGGTTGAACTTGAGAAAACTCTTGATGTCTCCTCGCTTGGGAGGTGGAGGTAGCGGAACAAACTCATTCCTCCTCACGCTTTCCTCGAAGCGCTGTTGGTTCTGCTGCATAGTGCCCAAAGCATTTGCAATACTTGCCAAAGCAGCCCCAAGTTCAGGTGGTATGTCCTCCTCAGAACGGCGTGGTGGTGCCATCCTGTGATTGATATAAAACACAAGTCAGTACTATAATGGAGAATGATAATAATCCAAAATAGTACCAAAATGGAATTAATCAATATTAAAGGATGCAATTCACTGAGATGATATTAAAATATCAACAAAGTTCAAGGCAACTAGAAGACATTAAGCATAACGCACACGACTAAACAAGGAGTGTGGTACACAACTAACAAAGAAAAAATTTCCGCAAATTTAGGCATTAAAATACCACTATATGCGCAAAACCACTTAACGAATCAAGATTAGTAACTCCACTAGTTCAATATACAAGAGCAAATGATAACAGTAGTGGTATGGTCGTGAATCCATCCCGCACTCAAATCATACTCCGCACATGAATAAGTAATACACATATCCCAACACCTTCTTCTTAAGAGGAACCTAAAGATTGGTAACTACGAAAAAGAACACCCCAACAAGATAACGTCGGATAACAAAGAGTAAGATAGATCTCATCGGTATACAACGAATCAAAATAGATCGCGTCGGTTTACAAAGGCCTGTCGGTATGGGATGTACCAATAGTTGATAACCAAAAGGCAGATAGTGATAACATTTGGAAGCAACAGATAGACAAGGAATTCACACACACACACACACACACACACACACACAACCTATGGTACTACGGAACCCAGAACACGTGAATCCTAGTTTGAATTTTAAGAAGAGGATTGAAAATGTTACACTTCCTTACTAGAAAAGGGTGGGTGGGTGGGTAAGAAGAAAAATGGAAGCAGTCCTACTCTCACGCTTTGTTTTTCACTAGTATACATAACTACCAAAATAATTGCTAGACTGACAACGACCATTTTGGCTGAGACCCTGAAGGGCGGGATGGCTCTGATACCAATTGTAACTACCTCGGTGAATTACGCTCTTAGTTACATGCCTGGATGAACGAAAGTGGTTAAAATAGTATGGTGGGGCCTAGGGCCACTCACGGTAGACCTTTCGGCCGTCCTAACCACTTTCAGACATCGGGACAAGAACGAGCGGCGTAATCGGCAGGCGAAGGGATCAACTACATACACAAATGAGTATGTATGCAAGCCACATACAACAGTCCTCGGAGCCATTCCATCTAAAAGAAATAGAAATATTGCAACGCCATACGGCAAGATTCAGATGTCCTAGATAGATATAATAATTTAGGATAGCTCCTCATACATCACACATCAGAGTATCAGGCGGAAGCGGAAAACAAGATCCGAGTACGGATAAGAAGCAAATCGGCATAAGATGCCCCATAAATAAACACATCCCGCCCACAGATCTCACGGATCCCCGTTCCCGGAATCTCTACACTGAATGATCATTGCCAACATCATCTGTCTCTTCCACCCAGTATCCATCTTGCGGGTACACCTGTTCATCTGAATCAAACAATTTATCGTGTGAGACCCTAGGGGTACTCAGCAAGTCTTTATGCCACTAAAGGGGACACAACCTGGGGTGACGCAATTGCAGCAAAAGATAACACCTAACAATTCTACAGATACTCGCTAACCATCCGCCTAACCAATGATAGACGGATGTCCGTGAATTAAGAACAACAGTTATAACAGTATAATTAACAGATCCATCCTCCTCCTCGCTTACCAACGAGGAAGCGGACGAACATCCCCCATCATCCGTTGGCAGTTTTATTAACCATTCCATGAATATTTCACTATTTACTAGTCAAGTACTTAGTCAAATTAAGAGCGGTACTTTAGTTATACTTGTCTATGATCGAGAAACTATGCTCCAAGTCGTCCATAACCGCGGACATGGCTTTCAGAAAGATTTACCCTGCAGGGGTGCACGAATAGCAACACACACTCGATCAACCTCGGAAAAACCAAATCAAAACCCAACGAGGCATTCACGACAAAGCAATCACAGGATTCAGAAATATTTCAGGGGGCCACCCCATTAAGCTACCCGCAACGAAGTTGGCCGGCTCCGAGACGGACCCAAGGTTTGCGCCAATGGCTGTAAATGACTGGGAACCCGAAAATGTGACTGGGCTTATCGATACCGCGAAAACACTCCGCAATTCTTAAACAGTACAGGTGCTCCTCGCACAATCTTAATAAAACAGTAACATGGCATAAGTACAGGATAGTAATAAAGTCCCAAACTACTTTGTGGCCCCAAGAAATAAGAATGAATCAAGCTCTGGCTCGGGGGGTCCATAAGGCCTCCCGGATGTGGATAGTGCGAATAGTCAAGGAACAGGAATCAAGTACTCGGGGTCCTACGGGACACAAGTGAGCATGAAAACCAAATAGCAGATATTTCTCACCGGTGCCTCTTTCATTAGTTATCCCATTACTACTCCGGTTAAGTTGTTTAGGTACCTCGTTATTCATCAGACACTCACATACCCTACACATGCTTTTCTACGACTCGCATGGCTCAAACAACTCCTGTAGTGATGGCTCATGGGATGGATGGACAAGCTTCGGTGGGGTTTAAAAGTAAGGCTATGCAGTACTTGGGATTCAATTTAATGCAATCGCGACTCAATGATGCAAGAATAAGATAGAGGAAATAGGTTCTGTATGTATGCAAGCATGTGGTAGTGCTTGCCTGGCAGCTCAGTTGAAGCGAGAGATGGATCTGGATAGTACTCCTGTGGTTCCTGGTAATTCTCCTGCTGGGCGTCTATTCGAAGAAGAACCAAACAAACAAGGGCCAACATAAATAAAGTGCACAAGCATATGAATTAAAATGCGACAAGCAAACAAGCATGCCATGATGAATGGTGCACAATTTACATGGCATTAAAGTAGCATGGCAAAGGTGAGGTGTGGATACAAGAAATAAAGCATTTTGTCATTTATTTAACCAAGTTTTATTGTCATAAACAGTTCAGATTTTTAATACTGACATGATGCATGCTTCAATTCAGAACAAGGACTGCATAGATAGAACAGGCTCGTCGCGCTGATCGATTTAGACATATTATTTGCCCAATTTGGAGTTATAGAATTAAAGTTATTAATTTATTCAGAAAAGGGCATTTTATTGTAATTTTAATCATCTCGAAAATTTAATTTGTTCAAACAATATTTTGAATAGCATATTTGAATTCCTCACATTTTCCTGATTCCAAAACATATATTATTTATATTATTTGGATTTATATTTGAAAAGTTATTTAAATCTGAATTGAATTTTGAATTTGAATCAATTTGAAAAAGATTTAATTTAAACAGCCAAGCAGAAACCATTTGAACTCAGACAGATCCAGCCACAGTCACTAACGGGTGGACCACTGCTGACTGGGGCCCCACGCGCAGAAAATCCTTTTTCTACCGCGGGCTTAGCTAGCCCCTGCGATTGACAGGTGGGCCAGCGACTGGAGGCCCACGTGCCAGCGTTCTAACGCGCAGCGACCGCCAGGTGGGACCGAGCTGGAGCGCGGGTTACAGCCTGAGGAACAGAGGGGATTTTCTGCAATAATGCCAGAGCGGCTGACAGGTGGGGTAGGCTGGACCGCGGGTTTAGGAAATAAAAAGGTTGGGGGGTTTTCTGAAAGACGGCCACGGCCCCCACTGTTCATCTGTTTCCTCTGACTATCTGACGGAAAAGTGGAGCGCGGCGTCAGAGCGGCGTGACGGGGGCTCGATCCAGCGTCGCGGGCGCGCGCGCTGCGCGTGTTAGCCAGTGCGGTAGGACGGGGTAGTTGTTGGGAGGGTGGCTGGGGCCTAGGTGAGGATCGTTGCGGCGCGGGAAGCTAGCAGACACCGGCGACCTCTGGTGCACCGAGGGGGTTCGGCGGAACGAGCGGCGGCGCTAGACGGCGACAACGAAGCGGAGGATGTCAGGGAGGGAGAGGTGCGTACCGCGGAGAGATCGGTGGTGTCAGAACAGGAAGGGGTGCAGCGGATCATGGACGAGGCTAGCGGCCGGAGGATTAGGGTTTCGCGTCGGGCGGCGCTGGTTCCGGCGGTTCTGGGGCTCCTACTTCACGTCGGCATGTCCAGGGCGAAGCAGCGAGGTCTCCTTGGTCTTCCAGGCCACCTCCACGACGCGCTCGCCGGCCAGAGCGGCGAGACACAGGGGTAGACGGTGGCGACTGGCGGCAGGTGCTGGCGACGGTGAAGAAGAAAGGGAGGAGAGGTAGGCTTGGGGGTTGGATCTGGGAGAGGCAGGAGACGTTTGGGAGGAGGGGAGAAGCGAAGGGGAAAGAAGGGTGGCGTGTGGGCACGGCAGAGAAAAGTGGCCTCAGTCCTTTTCTCTCTTTCTCCTCGATCACGTGGTCGAGCTAGGGGCAGGTAGGCATGGCAGGGTGGGAGGCTGCAGGTGGACCAGGGTGATGGGGAGGAGTAGCAGCTAGGGCCAGCGTGGCAGGTGGAGAGATAGAGAGAGGAGAGAGGACTCAGGTGTAGCTAGGTTTAGCTTAGAGAGGGCTCGGGTTAGGGTTTGTTAGGGATGGGGTAGGGGGTAGCTGAGGTGTGGGACCAAGGAGGGGGGGTGGCCAGGTGGGCCAGCCTGGTAGAGAGGGAGTGGAAGAAAGAGAGGTAAGGTAGGGGTTAGGGTTTAGGATAAGAACTAGGTTAGAGGTAAATAGAGAGATAGTTAGGGTTAGGGATTTACTTAGTTGAGTAGGTTTCTATTCTTGTTTAAAGGATCATCCCAAGAGGAGATGGTGAGTGCTTTGAACTAACATGAGAAGAGGTGGAAGATTAACCAAGAAAAAGAAAACGAATAGATGTATGGGAAGAAGCCCTCATTTGATTCATGCATGGAGATAATTAGAAGAAAAAATGTTGATGAGAAAATGGGGTGGTGGAAAGGAGTGGAGGTGATCCACAAGGAAAAGATCCAATAAATTCAAGAGGAATCCAATGGCTAAAGGTGGTGGTACTTTTGCATGGCCCATGCAAAACAATAAATGTCAAGGTTTATTTTGTGAAAAATATATTAAAAGTATGGCATTATTCTCATGCATCCCCAATAAGTGGAATAAGGCCAAGCAAAGAATTTATAGAATTAGATCCATCCTATCTCCCATGGGCTAGGTTAAATACCCAAAAGAAAAATAAAAGTCCATGGTAAAAAGAATGGTGGAATTTATAAGGTGGTGAAAAGAAAAGATAATGGAGGTGAATAAAAGATTTGCCCCCAACTCAACTTGGGCATTTAAACAATATATCAATAACCAAATACAATATCAAGAGGCAAATACAATTAATAATGCATATGAGAGAAGAACCAAAAGAAAAAGGGTTTTATATGATGCTCAAATGCAAGGTGGCATGATGACATGAGCATGATATAATTATGATGCAACAATTATATATAGGAAGTAGCCATTATATTACTAGACCAAGTAGCATTACCATTGTTAGACAATTGGGATGCTACAGGTGAAAAGAACACACATACAGTGACTCTAGCTTTGGTTAATGATAAGAACACACATGCAATGACACTAGTGGATACATATGTGGTTAATGAAAATAACACATGTGCAATGACTCTAGTTGTTGTTAGTAAAAAGAACACACATGCAATGACACTAGTGGATCCATATGTGGTCTCTGAAGAGAACACACATGCAATGACACTGGTGGATCCATATGCGGTCTGTTAAAAGAATAGACATCCAGTGACTCTAGTTGTTATTAGTATTAAGAACACACATGCAATGACACTGGTGGATCCATACGTGGTTAATGAAAATAACACACATGCAATGAACTCTGGTGGATCGATATGCAATGACACTGGTGGATCCATGTGTGGTCTCTAAAAAGAACACACATTTCAATGACACTGGTGGATCCATATGTGGTTTGAATAAAGAACACACATCCAGTGATTCCAAATGTGGCTAATGAGAAGAGCACACATGACATGACAATGGTGTATCCATATGTGGTGTGTGAAAAGAACACATATTTCAATGACACTGGTGGATCCATGTGTGGTCTCTGAAAAGAACACATATTTCAATGACAATGGTGGATCCATATTTGGTCTGTGAAAAGAACACACATCCAGTGACACTAGATGTGGTTAATGATAAGCACACACATGCAATGACACTGGTGGATCCATATGTGGTTAATGAAGAGGACACACATGCAATGACACTAGTGGATCCATATGTGGTCTGTGAAAAGAATAGACATGCAATGACTCCAGATGTGGTTAATGAAAGAACACACATTTCAATAACAATTGTGGTTCCATATGTGGTCTGTGAAAAGAACATACATGCAATGACACTGGTGGATCCATAGGTGGATTGTGAAAAGAACACACATGCAATGAACTATTGTGGATCCATATGCAATGACACTGGTGGATCCATGTGTGGTCTCTAAAAAGAACACACATTTGAAGGACACTGGTGGATCCATATGTGGTTTGTGAAAAGAACACACATCCAGTGACTCTAGCTTTGGTTAATGAGAAGAACACACATGCAATGACAATGGTGGATCCATATGTGGTTTGTGAAAAGAACAGACATGCGATAACTCTAGTTGTGGTTAATCAAAGAATACACATTTCAATGACAGTGGTGGTTCCATATGTGTTTTGTGAAAAGAACACACATGCAATGACTCTAGCTTTGGTGAATGAGAAGAACACACATGCAATGACACTGGTGGATGCATAGGTGGATTGTGAAAATAACACACATGCATTGAACTCCGGTGGAACCATGTGCAATCACACTGGTGGATCCATGTGTGGTCTCTAAAAAATAACACACATTTCAATGACAATGGTGGATCCATATTTGGTTTGTGAAAAGAACACACATCCATTGACTCTAGCTTTGGTTAATGAGAAGAACACACATGCAATGACACAGGTGGATCTATATGTGGTTAATGAAAATAACACACATGCAATGACTCTAGTTGTTGTTAGTAAAAAGAACACACATGCAATGACACTGGTGGATCCATATGTTGTCTCTGAAAAGAAGACACATGCAATGACTGTAGTTGTGGTTAATCAGAAGAACATACATGCAATGACACTGGTTGATCCATATGTGGTCTATGAAGAGGACACATATGTAATAACACTGGTGGATCCATATGTGGTTTGTGAAAAGAATAGACATGAAATGATTCTAGATGTAGTTAATGAAAGAATACACATTTCAATGACAATGGTGGTTCCATATGTGGTTTGTGAAAAGAACACACATGCAATGACTCTAGCTGTGGTTAATGAGAAGAACACAGATGCAATGACACTGGTGGATCCATAGGTGGATTGTGAAAATAACACACATACAATGAACTCTGGTGGAACCATATGCAATGACACTGGTGGATCCATGTGTGGTCTCTGAAAAGAACACACATTTCAATGACAATGGTGGATCCATATTTGGTTTGTGAAAAGAACACACATCGAGTGACTCTATCTTTGGTTAATGAGAAGAACACACATGCAATGACACTGGTGGATCCATATGTGGTTAATGAAAATAACACACATGCAATGACTCTAGTTTTTGTTAGTAAAAAGAACACACATGTAATCACACTAGTGGATCCATATGTGGTCTCTGAAAAGAACACACATGCAATGACTCTAGTTGTGGTTAATGAGAAGAACACAAATGCAATGACACTGGTGGATCCATATGTGGTCTGTGAAGAGAACACACATGCAATGACACTGGTGGATCCATATGTGGTGTGTGAAAAGAATAGACATGAAATGACTCCAGATGTGGTTAATGAAAGAACACACATTTCAATGACAATGGTGGTTCCATATATGGTTTGTGAAAAGAACACACATGCAATGAATCTAGCTGTGGTTAATGAGAAGAACATACATGCAATGACACTGGTGGATTCATAGGTGGATTGTGAAAAGAACACACATGCAATGAACTCTCGTGGATCCATATGCAATGACACTGGTGGATCCATGTGTGGTCTCTGAAAAGAACACACATTTCAATGACAATGGTGGATCCATATGTGGTTTGTGAAAAGAACGCACATCTAGTGACTCTAGCTTTGGTTAATGATAAGAACACACATGCAATGACAATGGTGGTTCCATATGTGGTTTGTGAAAAGAATAGACATGCAATGACTCTAGCTGTGGTTAATGAAAGAATACATATTTCAATGACAATGGTGGTTCCATATGTGGTCTGTGAAAAGAACACACATGCAATGACTCTAGCTGTGGTTAATGAGAAGAACACACATGCAATGACACTGGTGGATCCATAGGTGGATTATCAAAATAACACACATGCAATGAAATCAGGTGGAACCATATGCAATGACACTGGTGGATCCATGTGTGGTCTCTGAAAAGAACACATATTTCAATGACAATGGTGGATCCATATTTGGTCTGTGAAAAGAACACACATCCAGTGACACTAGATGTGGTTAATGATAAGCACACACATGCAATGACACTGGTGGATCCATATGTGGTTAATGAAGAGGACACACATGCAATGACACTAGTGGATCCATATGTGGTCTGTGAAAAGAATAGACATGCAATGACTCCAGATGTGGTTAATGAAAGAACACACATTTCAATAACAATGGTGGTTCCATATGTGGTCTGTGAAAAGAACATACATGCAATGACACTGGTGGATCCATAGGTGGATTGTGAAAAGAACACACATGCAATGAACTATTGTGGATCCATATGCAATGACACTGGTGGATCCATGTGTGGTCTCTAAAAAGAACACACATTTCAATGACACTGGTGGATCCATATGTGGTTTGTGAAAAGAACACACATCAAGTGGCTCCAGCTTTGGTTAATGAGAAGAACACACATGCAATGACAATGGTGGATCCATATGTGGTTTGTGAAAAGAACAGACATGTGATAACTCTAGTTGTGGTTAATCAAAGAATACACATTTCAATGACCATGGTGGTTCCATATGTGTTTTGTGAAAAGAACACACATGCAATGACTCTAGCTATGGTTAATGAGAAGAACACACATGCAATGACACTGGTGGATGCATAGGTGGATTGTGAAAATAACACACATGCATTGAACTCCGGTGGAACCATGTGCAATGACACTGGTGGATCCATGTGTGGTCTCTAAAAAATAACACACATTTCGATGACAATGGTGGATCCATATTTGGTTTGTGAAAAGAACACACATCCATTGACTCTAGCTTTGGTTAATGAGAAGAACACACATGCAATGACACTGGTGGATCTATATGTGGTTAATGAAAATAACACACATGCAATGACTCTAGTTGTTGTTAGTAAAAAGAACACACATGCAATGACACTGGTGGATCCATATGTTGTCTCTGAAAAGAAGACATATGCAATGACTGTAGCTGTGGTTAATTAGAAGAACATACATGCAATGACACTGGTGGATCCATATGTGGTCTATGAAGAGAACACATATGTAATGACACTGGTGGATCCATATGTGGTTTGTGAAAAGAATAGACATGAAATGATTCTGGATGTGGTTAATGAAAGAATACACATTTCAATGACAATGGTGGCTCCATATGTGGTTTGTGAAAACAACACACATGCAATGACTCTAGCTGTGGTTAATGAGAAGAACACACATGCAGTGACACTTGTGGATCCATAGGTGGATTGTGATAAAACACACATGCAATGAACTCTGGTGGATCCATATGCAATGACACTAGTGGATCCATGTGTGGTCTCTGAAAAGAACACACATTTCAATGACACTGGTGGATCCATATGTGGTTTGTGAAAAGAACACACATCCAGTGACTCTAGATGTGGTTAATGAGAAGAACACACATGCAATGACACTCATGGATACATATGTGGTTAATGAAAATAACACACATGCAATGACTCTAGTTGTTGTTAGTAAAAAGAACACACATGCAATGACACTGGTGGATCCATATGTGGTCTCTGAAAAGAATACACATGCAATGACACTAGTGGATCCATATGTGGTGTGTGAAAAGAATAGACATGAAATGAAATGACTCTAGATGTGGTTAATGAAAGAACACACATTTCAGTGACAATGGTGGTTCCATATGTGGTTTGTGAAAAGAACACACATGCAATGACTCTAGTTGTGGTTAATGAGGAGAACACACGTGCAATGACACTGGTGGATCCATAGGTGGATTGTGAAAAGAACACACATGCAATGAACTCTGGTGGATCCATATGTGGTTTGTGAAGAGAACATACAGACAATGAACTCTGGTGGATCCATATGTGGTCTGTGAAAAGAATAGACATGAAATGACTCTAGATGTGGTTAATGAAAGAATACACATTTCAATGACAATGGTGGTGCCATATGTGGTTTGTGAAAAGAGATTTGCCCTCTCTCTCGGTCACAAATCTCACAAAAGCCCAAATGTGTGCTCACTCTGGGTGCTACGCCTTTATTGGCTAACACAGATGTCACACGGATCCTCTCCACCAACCGTTGATCCTATGTGATCCAACGGGCAGGATAACCCCTCCCTTCTCCACTTTTTTTATGCATGGTCTATCCGTGCCACCTCTCTATCCATGCCACCGATAATTTACCTCCATAAACAAGTGAAAATCCATCTATCTAAGTAAAATAAATGATCATATTTCGAAGAAGCTATCTTCTTCGTCTTTCGGTTCATCCTCGTCTTCATCAACGCCATGGTCCCTGCCATCGCCTTCGTCGGTGTCCTCCTCTGACGACTCGACACTGCCCCTCTCTCTAATAAGCGTGTTATCTCCTCATCGGAGTCCTCCTCATCCTCCTCTTCATAGTCCCACGGGTCCACGTCACTCTCCTTTGCTTCCGCCTCCAACTGATCGATGAACGCCTCCTCGTTGGCCGAGTCGGACTCGTCCAAATAGCTATCTCATCTCTTCTTCCTAGTCTTCTTCTCGTTCCTCTTCTTGTCCGTACTCGCCAGTGCAACACGCGCCCCCGTCCTGGCTACTGCTTTGCGCTCGTCCGTCGCTGTAGGTACCCCATGCTCCTCCTACGTGACCGATACGAGCTTCGACGTCGTGGTGTCCTCGAGTGCCGATGTCGATGGATCCTGGCGTGGTCGGACACGATGTGCTGCCTCAGCAGGCGACTCGCGAGCGCGAACGATGCAGCGAACAGCCGGGGACGCAGGACGGTCAATGGATGGCTTGGGCCTGCCATTGCCACGGCGAGGGGGCATCGTGCTCGAGGTAGTTGTTCCGAATGGTCGATGGCGGGTACACAGAGTTGGGTGCCGATCTGATCAAGGATGATCAGCGGTTTCATGCGTCGTGTCCACGCATGCATTTGTCAATTATCAAAAAAAAGTAATATCTCGCGTACTGAACATAATTTGATCACAACAAAAGTGGCACATCGTATTCTAGACTCATAAATATCCCATGTGTGCTTGTCGATGTGGAGTTCGATGAAGTTCGACGTGCGGACGTGATCGTGCAGTAGTTGCACGCGTCATTGCCCCATCAACACATGACACACGCACGCGGGACGTGCGCGCCGATGCCCGTGATGACGACCCGGCTCGCACTCCTCTTATTATATACTAGATTTTGGGCAGCGCCGAAGACCATTGAACTGTCCATCGCAATAAAGACAAGTCACATCGATTCCCTACCTCTGCCTCCCTGGCTTCTTTGAGAAGGTAGACCGTACACAGTGGTCTTGTATAATAGTAGTAGTACTACTAGACCACGGCATGTACTCTTTGACTCTTCTCCCACACTAATCACTATCTTCTTCCTCCTGCCGCCGCCACCCTCACCCTGCAATCCATGGCTCCCCTAAGGAGGGGGAGAGGCCGGTCGACGATCCTCGCGGAGAAAAGGGAGAGATCTCGCTGCGAAGCATTTCTTGCTCTACCAGCCACTCAAGCCCCCCTCTCACCGAGGCCCAATCTCCCCCGATAATGGTGCCGAATGTTCTAGCAGGCGAGGGCTCCTCCTGGTACGGTATTCTTGTTCTACTTCTTCTCCATCTCCCCCTCCATCATGATCTTATTCAGCTTCTTCTTGTTTTTCTTCTTCTTGCTCTTCCTCTTCTATGTATTACAGGCCGGCCGCGGAGCCAGAATCCACCACGACGGAGGCGTTGCAGGACCCGTTCGGCCCCATTCCACGTCTCAGCGGGGTAGCAAATCTCCGCACTGTTATTTCTCCGAGTTGTGATGTGGATTTCTTAGATCATGTCTGCCCCGCATTGGTTTTTCTTCTTCTTTTGCGAGTTGTATTAATTTTCATGAATATGACTGGATCTCTTGGTCTTTCCTTAATACCGTTGTTCATAGATTCACTATGGATTTTTTGAGATTAGGATTAGTTTATCGTGGTCATGAATAGATCTCTAGGTCCATTTTTACACTGTGGTCAATAGATTCAACGGGGATTTTTTATCTCTATTAGTATTCACCTGGAACTTGGAGTATAATTATAGAATTCCTATTTCAATTAACATGAACGATGCAGCGATCGAAGGCTGAGTACCGTGACAAGGTGGCCGTGATCAGTGCCAAGATTGACAACCAACATGAGCTTGCACGCTCCCTCGCCCAAGCTAATGAGAGCCTACGCAGACAATTATCTGTGTAGAAGAAGATCTCGCTAGTTTTTGCACATCACGTCGTGAGGCTGCAGAAAGTGCTCGACCATAACTTGAACAGGAAAGAACATGCCATCAAGATAATCAACGAGCTCATGGAGGAGAAGAAGAATCTCGTGGAAAGGTGCACTCTCCTATAGGATGAAGTCACCGAGGCACTCAGAGGACGCGTCGAGGAAACCAAGGCTACCATCCGAGCCTACCATGACATGAATCGTTTCCTCGATGCAGTGAAAGGGATGAAGGAGGACATGAGTAGAGGGATCACCATACTCGAGGGTGTTCGGAAAGAGAACGAGGAGCTAAGGGCTTGTCTGGAGGCGTATCGGAGCAATTCCCAAGTCTAATTCCTGTTAGAGGGGACACGAATATTAGTTCATGATCCACTCCTTTTGTAATGTTTAGGGTTCAGGGAGGAATGCCCAAGTCTGCTTCCCATTATATGGTGCAATAAGAATCCTAGGGCAACTCCTTATCTATCTGGACATGTGTTGGTGTTCATGTTCATGAATGGACACCATGTGCTCTTTCCATTATGTATCTGGACATGGGTTTCTGCATTATGAGTTTTCCACTAGCCCACTACTATTTGGTGATATTGGGAAAAAACCACAACACACTAAACTGCAGATAAACCTTATTTGTCTTTGAAATTGAAATTATGACAGTGCCACTAGTCGATTCATAAAATGTTGATTAGTCCTAGATTGCTTCTTCCTTGAAATTATGACAGTGCCACTAGTCGATTCAGTTAATTATGGAAACTAACCAGCTTGTCCTGGTGAACTGAACAAACCATACTATGTATTTTTGTTGCAGGGAAAGGGGCGAAAGCTTGACCAGGACCTGGCGAACTGGCTAAATGACAAGATAGCAATCCAAAGGGAGAAGCACAATTCCTAGAAACTGGCCTTTGACCACCTACGCGCTGAACTCGTGGTCCTTTCTGCCAAGTGCCAGAAACTGAAGGAGTTAAACATCGGCTGGGCGAAGCTTCACAGTGAAGGTCACACCTCGGCTAGGAAGCAGACGGAGATCATGAAAGGGATCATGAAGGAAAATCATATGGCTACGGACCAACTTCTCCAATCCGTGATGGAGCGCTGGAACCTATGGCTGGCGCACGACAAAGTACTAAAGGATCTGGCCGATCTTAGGGAGGAAAACAAGCAGCTCCGGGCCAGGCTCGCTTGAACACAACATATGTCTATTTAGTACTGAACTGTCGGGTTTATCCTCTTCATTGGTGATTTTGTAAGCGTGAACTTAACTCTATGCACGACATGTGTGTTCGTCTGAAATTAATTTTCTCAAGGATTGAGTATGGCTTAGTTAAGAGAGCACAACTGCAAGTCTTAAGTTAACTAGTTTCAGGCATTGGCACAACATAACTTATTCAACTCGAATTTCCTTTATCCTATGTAGTCTGTCCTTGTTCACCCTCGCACGCCTTCTTCAGTTCCTTCAACATATCCGCAATTCAGTACTCTAGCTTATTCTTGTCTTCCCTGTGCTGTGACTATCCTGAAGCTTCTTTGCAGTTCCAACAACCAAGCTCCCATTGATTATGTCAGTTAGCTCTGACTGCAAATTCTCGATTTTTTGTTCCAGCTCCTTATTTCGTACCGACAGCTTGTAATTTTTTCAGCTGCATCACTTACATCGGTAAATCTCCCCGACCTTTCCAATTCATACATCTCCCATAACTGTGCCAAACATTTCTTAAGTGCATCTGGCCACTCAAGATCCACCCACTCTACTGCTTTACACATCGGGCCAACCTAAAAACACACACACACTATAGTGTTATGAACATACACGATACATTTTACTTCATGTCACCATTGCACATAATGTAAACAAACCTGATTGGTACAGCCCAAAAACCTTCTCCCAGTGTTACTGCCTTTGAATGCAACATATCTCCTCAGTTTTAGCCCATGGTCACATGGCACTTCTCCATCGAGATCTAGGCCCTCCCATTCGGAGTCGTAGATCATCCGTGGTACCTATAGGTAAACGCAAAGCTGGAATTGAACACGATTGCATGAACATATGGAGCTCAGATCGAGAGATTTACCATTGCCTAACCCTAGCCCGAGAAAACAGAGGAACTCACATCGTGGAAGGAATACTCGATGTCAGAGAGAAGGCTGTCGTTGCTCGACTGGTCGTCCTCGTCGTTCAAGGACAACATGGCGAATGCGTCATTGCCGGTGATGGCGTCGGCGAGGAGAGAGAGAGAGAGAGAGCAGCCCTTCTACCGCTGCAATAATGACTAAATTGGCATGTTACAATAGTTTAATGGATACCATGCCCTTTCCCTGGATTACTGTCTCCTGCCTAATATGGATTCTCTTCATACATTCTTATTTCAAATATTAAACCTGTACTCCCTCCATCCCAATTTCATTGCCTAATGAAAACATACCAGTATATTACATCATCTAAAGAAACAAAATCATGTCAACTACAAGGTACTTATGCATCACTTCTTCAGTCATGGTTTCACAAAACATTACATTACAATCTCTCAACAACCATAATCACATCATGGTTTCACAAAACATCACATTACAATCTCTCAACAAACATAATCACAGAAACAAATATATTACATCAACTCAAGAAACAAAATCATGTCGACTACAAGGTACTTACGCATCACTTGTCCTGTCATGGTTTCGCAAAACATTACATTACAATCTCTCGACAAACAAAATAACAGAAACAAGTATAGTACATCATCTCAAGAAACATAATCATGTCAACTACAATGTATTTACATCACTTGTCCAGTCATGGTTTCACAAAACATTACATTACAATGTCCCAACAAACATAATAACAGAAACAAGTACGGTACGTCATCTTAAGAAACATAATCATGTCAAGTACAATGTACTTATGTCTTATTACAACAACGATGGTTTCAGTGAGTGACATGTCCGAAAATCTCAACAGCTTGCACAACATTATATCGCAATGTCTCAACAAACATAATCATAAAAAACACGCTCTAAATGCAATAGCAGTCAATATTACAAATACAGGCAGGGGAACCCCACGGTCCATATGAAAAGCCTAGGGTAGCAGCTCTCATCAGATCTCATCAACGTCGACCACCTCATTCTGTTCAGCCACTACAGGGGCCTCTACATCCACTATAACCTGTTCAACAACATCAGAAATGGTACCAAGGAAGAACACCTTCCTAGTTCGCTTCTTTCATCGCATAATTTGCATAAGATCTTCAGTATCCAAAACATCTATGAATTGCTGCTTCTTATGATGCCACCACTGGATTTTTGCCATCTCCTTAGGGCCAATACTAATTTCCTTACCGATCATCTCTCTCATTTCATCAAGAGTTATATTTTTGGAATCGATAGTGATCTCCACAGTACATGATGAAACTGGCTTATTAACTCTCTCATCAAGTTTTGCCATGTATGAATCCACCTCTATGCGTATACTGAACTTATCTAGATTAGAATCTATCGGTCCGTATTCTCTAGGAGCAGAAGCTCTGGCAGCAAGATCTCCAGCATCTGCAAACATATCATCAATCATCGCTTCAACTTTCACCTTATGATCAGCTGCACAACACTCCCAAACCATCTGAAGCTCATGGGAGTGCTCAATTTGCTGATAGGTATCATTCATGTTGTGCCACACCAATTTTTTCCTCTGTCTAGAACCCCAGGGAATTCTAGCGGCAAGCATATCTACCAGCTGCGAAACAGACACAACCTCTTTGCAATTCACAAGCAGACGCACATCTTGCCCGAACACAACCCTCTCGCAACCAAAATCAAGTTTTGTAGTGTAGTGGCGAACATGAACTATGAACTCATATAGGTCCCTTGTACCAAAGTTGTGCCTAATTTGATTAAAAAGGGAACTTTTCAGTTCATTCGATTCTATTATGCCGTAACTAATCTACTTGTAAGATAAGGCACAGGTAAGAAAAATTCACCTCTCGCTCTTCTCCTGGGTTTTTTTCTTCGAGATCTGGGTGCCGCATCCGCCCACCGGAGCCGAACAATCCACCGCCGGCCTTGCTTTTCTCTTCAACCCGCTGCTCGTAGGTACCTTCGGAGCAGAATCCTTGCTGACCTCCTCGCTAACCGGGGCTGAAGACCTCGCCGTTGCTTCATGTTGAGCCCCAGACTTTGGCCCCAACGGACCCGAATCAGTCGGCGAGGTAGCTACAACCTTCGCCTTGCAAGACATGCAGGGCTGCCATCGTCGAATTCTGTGTCGGGGGAGGGAGAAAAAAGGACCTCCATCGCCGACAGATTCAGGGTCAGGGAAGGGAAGAAAAGGGACCACCGCCGCCATAGCCAGATTCAGTGTCGAGAGTTAGGAAAGCACAGTAATGGATTTGCCCCTATGACACGTGCAGGGTGGCTAAGAAGAGTGACCGGCGAAGAAGGGGCACAACAGGAACTAGGGTAACGGAATATCCTGACTTAACGTGCGCGATTTGAAAATATTGGGTTTGGCCATCATTCACTCGAAACACCCCTCTCAGCAATTGGCGCCCCAACTTTTTGAATCACGATGATTAAAATCAACTCGGGTACCGCGTTGCCTAGGCGCCCCAACTCTCAGGCCGCAAAATGATATTCTCCTGCTAGCGCCGCTAGCCCCACGGTGGACGCCAATTGTCATGGTGGTGGCACAGAAGATGCCATGGGTATGCTAAAGATGGGGCCAATATGCGCTAGAGGAATCCAGGGAGGGATGATGGCTCAACCACGGCGCCTAGAAAAGTGCTGGTGCATGGTTGATGTAGAGCTCGTTGGGAACCCCAAGAGGAAGGTATGATGAGCACAGCAGCAAGTTTCCCTCAGTTATGAAACCAAGGTTTAATCGAACCAGTAGGAGCAAGGAAACACCCCAAAGGTGTTACTAGCTGAGCTTTGGCAGGGCGCACTACCGGTGCTAGTAGAAACGTAGAGACCTGCACAACACAACCACAGAACTTTGTCCCCAACTTGCGATGAGGTTGTCAATCTCACCGTGTTTTGCGCAAAACAAAGGATTAAACGTATCGAATGGAAAGAAGTAATAGTTTGCAGAAAGTAAACACAAAGAAGTAAACAGTTTGTAGATTGAATATAAAAGACAAGGACTGGGATCCATAGATCACTAGAGGTGGCTCTCCTTCAGATAGATAACATGCTGGGTGAAAAAATTATAGCGGGGCAATTGACAAACATTGAGAAAGCAATACATGCATATACTAATCATCTTGACTCCTTTGAGACTTGATTGGGCATTACAACATTATACATAGACCGCCATCCAACTACATCTATGACTAATAATCCACCTTCAGGTTATCATCCGAACCCCCTCCAGTATTAAGTTGCAAGCAACAGATTATTGCTTTACGAACTACATGTAAAGTAAACAATACGATTGTTCTATGAACAAAGGATTGTTGTTTTCTCCCTAGTAGCAACATCACGTCTAGTACCTTAGAGATTTCTGTCACTTCCCCAGATTACCAGAAGCATGAACCCACTATCGAGCATAAATACTAACTCTTGGAGTTGCTAGCATCTACTTGGCCAAGATAGCTACTAACAAGGGAAAACATGCAAGATCACAAATAACAAAGACATGATAGAATCAATAATCAATCTGAAATAGCATCTCAATATCCATCGGATCCCCGCAAACACAACATGTAGAACTACAAATAGATGATCTTGATCATGAACGGAGCTCCCAAGATCTAGACATGAAAGCACAAAGGAGGAGAACCAGCCATCTAGCTACTACATGGATCCGTAGTCCAAGGATGAACTACTCACACATCACGCTGGAGGCTTGCATGCTGATGAAGAAGGCCTCCAGGGTGAAATCCCCTCTCCGGCAGGGTGCTGGGAAGAGCTTCAGATCCCTCCCGATCTAGGGATGGAGATGACGGCGGCTACAGACTCTTTCGTGGATTTTTGATCGGGTACTTAGGGTTTTCGTCCCGATGGCATCTTATTGGTGGAAGAGGCCGAGGGGGTGTTGGGGTCGGCCAGACCACCCCCTGGCGCGGGCCAGGCCTGGCCGCGCAGCCAGGTGGTGTGGCCGGCCCCCAGCCCTTCTCTGTCTCGTATTCTGGCATCTGATGACTTCCGGAAAAATAGGCACTTTGGCTTTTGTCCCGTCCAATTCCGAGAATATTCATTTTCTGACTTTCCTGGAACCAAAAACAGCAGAAAACAAGCAACTGGTACTGTTGATGTTAATAGGTTATTCCAAGAAACCATATGAAATGTACTCCAAAGTGTGGACAAAACACAAGAAAGTGGATAAAACCAAGCATGGAACATCAAAAATTATAGATACATTTGCAATGTATCAACATCCCCAAGCTCAACTCCTCCTCGTCCTCGAGTAGGTAAGTGATAAAAAGAAAGAATAATTTTTGAGGTGACATGCACCATCAAAGACTTGATCAAAGTACTTCAATCATAACATGAAAGACAAAGTTCTAGCAATAAGACAAAGAAACTATAATGCAACATGAAAAGGCACAAACAAAAGATTCATGAATAACAATGCTTTACAAGACGTTTGTTTGTTTCACATAAAGAAAACATAGCATAATAGTATTCAGCTTGTCCCTCATAGAGTAGCAAATATAAATGCATAGGACACCTTCAAAGTTCATAAGAGTGACTAGATACAAATAGTTTAAAACAAGCAATATCAAGGTATGCATCAATCAACTAGTCTTGGGACAATGCACATAGAACTAAGAATGGCCACTATGCTCTCAAAGTAGGTGCATAAAGGTAGAAGGTGGAGACTCAATATAATGGTGGAAGAAAGGCCTTCATAAAAGGAAGTAGGGATTCAAGTCTCATAAAGAGCTTTCAAAAATTATGGTACTTATAGCTTTCAACTCTCAATATAGGACTCTTTTTTTATAAGAAGAATGCTTCATAGACAGCTCATTATGGTTACGTTGCAGGTTTCCACCATGTCAACATGGATTAGACAGCGGCCTAGGCGTTTCTCTAACACATATACATAACTCCATGGACTTACAAGCTCCCCTTTCATTTCACACCGACGACATCCATATACAAAAGAGCATGATATCAACTAGGTACAAGTACCAAGTGCAATGTTGAAAGCGTTCCCCATGAAAGCATGGTTCTGCTAATTCCCAACAAATAACTGCAAGCATATACAACATAGAAGACACAATGGTTCAAGTTTATTAAGGGCAAGAAAAGTAAAGTGTGCCATCAAGTTCGTGAGAGCTTTAATCACTAGTTTTCTCATAACAAGTTTAATTTGGAAGGTAAAAAAAGCATGAATATAATTGGAATAGCATAAGCTAGTAGGTAGGTATGGTGGACTCTTTGGAATAACTTGGTTTAGGGAGTTGGATGCATGAGTGGAACTCATACTTGGTTGTGGAGGCTAGCAAAAGTCTGGGAGCGACAAACTAAGAGAGCAATAATGGTCATAATCATGCAGAGCGACAAAACATCGTTGATCAAAGCATAAAGTGATACTAAAAGTTGAAAACTAAAGGATCATAAAGGCTATGGTGACTTGAGATAGTCATAACATGGTGTGAGCATGTGCCAAGTCAACCCAAATAAAGCATCAGAGGAGAATACCACTATACTATGCTTTAATATGCTAAAACAACGCATGATTCATCCAAGGCACATTAAGAAATCTCAATTGTTTATAACAAGTCATGCTACAACAAAGAATACTAAGCAAAAGGCTAAAACAATATCAAGCATGGCATGACAAAGCATAGCCACAGTCAAAAACAGGCACTTTTTACCACATAAGCATGAACTTTCCTACTCTTTTCCAAACCAAACCAAACTATTTGCAAACCAATGTATGAAAGGGGGTCCAGCCAATTTATTCAGAAAACTAAGCAAACCAAAGAAAACGAAAAACCAAAACGAAAACAAAAAAGAAGACGCTCCAAGAAAAACACAACTGTGCATGAAACAATAAAAATGAAGCGTTTGGAAGAAACCTGGGGTTTTTATTGATGAAGAAGGGGATGCCTTGGGCATCCCCAAGCTTTGACGCTTGTACTTCTTGGATATTTCTTGGGGTGACACGCGTGGCATCCCCAAGCTTGAGCTTTAGTCCATCATTCATCTCATTACACATTCCTTCCATACACCTGACAATTTTCCTTCATACAGAACTTCACACAATCTTTATTAGCAACATTAGTGCACTCAAGATAAATAAGTCTTAAGGTTCAGTTCTAACACCAAATAAACTTCCATTAGAACACTAGCTACTGTAGCACTTCCCTCAAAAAGCTCAATTTCCCAAAAGAACTCAAGAAGGAACCAACAAGAAGCAAATGCAGAAAATGGCAGAAATCTGTCCAAACAGACCAGCAGGTAAAGACGAATTTTTCAAAGACCTTCTGTTGCTCAAATCAAAAAGTGTTGAACTAACGAAAGTTAGATAAACACCTGGGGCATAAGTACAAAAATGCACGCCTCAAAAAATCGTTCAGAGATTGTACACAAATTTTTACGGTGAAGCACAGGAATCTGTTTTGGGACAGCAACTTTCCCAATCATTACTTCTCTCTCATTAGAGGTTACTCTTGGCACAAAAAGTAAATAAAAAGGATAAGGAGAGGTTATTACAGAGGTAATAACTTCCAAGACTCATCTAAAACTTTTGGGTTATCTCCCAATAAGTACTTTTCTTTAACGCCTTTAAGTTAGGCATAAGATGCAAAGAAAGAATCAAGTGTTCTCAAAAGAAGCATTAAGATCAATACCAGAAATATTTTCAACAAGGCAAGGTATATCATCCAAATAAGTTCGAGAGGATCCTCTCTCAATGCTCTTAGGTTCACAATTCACATCAAAAGGGTTTGCAAGAACAATCCAATCAAGATTCTTTTCTATGGCATCATGTATTGCTACTAGTTTAAAGGGTATTGGTATCTTAGGTTCCTCCCCATTAGGTTCGGTTTTGTTCATCTTTTCTCATGTACCAACAACATCTACACATGAGCCTAGGATATTGAAACGTTCAAAAACTTTTCTAGCTTCCTTGGCAACATCATAGAACTCCTTAAACAAAGTTTCTAGAATAAAATCCCTCTTTTCAGGGTCCTCAATTTCTTTAAGCTTAAGAAACATTATTTGCATTAAGGGATTGAGGTTAACAAACCTAGCTTCTAACGTGTGAATTAAAGAAGCTGCGGCAATCTCATAGTTTGGAGCAAGTTCTGCAAGGGATCTATCCTCAGTTAATCCTCATGTTTGCTAACATGATTAAAGAATTCTTCAATATTATCTTTCCCAATTATAGAACCACTACCAATTGAAAGGTCTTTCAAGGTGAATTTAGGGATCAACATGGTGAGCTAAGAAGGGGTGACAACTAAAGGAGACTTAATTTTTTTGTGTTTTTGGTAAAGAAAGCAAACTAGTAAAACTAATTTTTTTGTGTTTTTGATAAAGAAACAAGCAAACAAAGCAAAAAAGAAACTAAGCAAAACAAAAATAACAAAGTAAAGAGATTGGTTACGAGGGACTCCCCTTGTGAAGATGTCCTTGACTCCCCGGCAACGGCGCCAGAAAAATGCTTGATGGCTCAATGCACGGCGCCTAGAAAAGTGTTGGTGCGTGGTTGATGTAGAGCTTGTTGGGAACCCCAAGAGGAAGGTATGATGAGCACAGCAGCAAGTTTCCCTCAGTTATGAAACCAAGGTTTAATCGAACCAGTAGGAGCAAGGAAACACCCCAAAGGTGTTACTAGCTGAGCTTTGGCAGGGCGCACTACTGGTGCTAGTACCAACGTAGAGACCTACACAACACAACCATAGAACTTTGTCCCCAACTTGCAATGAGGTTGTCAATCTCACCGTGTTTTGCGGAAAACAAAGGATTAAACATATAGAATGGAAAGAAGTAATAGTTTGCAGAAAGTAAACAGAAAGAAGTAAACAGTTTGTAGATTGGATATAAAAGACAAGGACCGAGATCCATAGTTCACTAGAAGTGGCTCTCCTTAAGATAGATAACATGCTGGGTGAACAAATTACAGCGGGGCAATTGACAAACATCGAGAAAGCAATAGATGCATATACTAATCATCTTGACTCCTCTGAGACTTGATTGGGCATTACAACATTATACATAGACCGCCATCCAACTGCATCTATGACTAATAATCCACCTTTAGGTTATCATCCGAACCCCCTCCAGTAATAAGTTCCAAGGAAAAGATTATTGCTTAACGAACTGCGTGTAAAGTAAACAATACGATTGTTCTATGAACAAAGGATTGTTGTTTTCTCCCTAGTAGCAATAGCACATCTAGTACCTTAGAGATTTCTGCCACTTCCCTAGATTACCAGAGGCATGAACCCACTATCGAGCATAAATACTAACTCTTGGAGTTGCTAGCATCTACTTGGCCAAGATAGCTACTAACAACGGAAAGCATGCAAGATCACAAATAACAAAGACATGATAGAATCAATAATCAATCTGAAATAGCATCTCAATATCCATCGGATCACCGCAAACACAACATGCAGAATTACAAATAGATGATCTTGATCATGCACGGAGCTCACAAGATCTAGACATGAAAGCACAAAGGAGGAGAACCAGCCATCTAGCTACTACATGGATCCGTAGTCCAAGGATGGACTACTCACGCATCACACCGGAGGCTTGCATGGTGATGAAGAAGGCCTCCAGGGTGAATTCCCCTCTCCGGCAAGGTGCCGGGAAGAGCTTAGGATCCCTCCCGATCTAGGGATGGAGATGACGGCGGCTATAGAATCTTCCGTGGATTTTTGATCGGGTACTTAGGGTTTACGTCCCGATGGCATCTTATAGTCGGAAGGGGAGGCCGAGGGGGTGCCAGGGGCCACCACACCACCCCCTGGCACGGGCCTAGCCTGGCCGCGCGGCCAGGTGGTGTGGCCGGCCTCTGGCCCCTTTCCGTCTCGTATTCTGGCCCTTGATGACTTCCAGAAAAATAGTCACTTTGGCTTTTGTCCCGTCCAATTCCGAGAATATTCATTTTTTGACTTTCCTGGAACCAAAAACAGCAGAAAACAGGCAGCTGGCACTGTGGCTCTTATTAATAGGTTAGTCCAAGAAATCATATGAAAAGTACTCCAAAGTTGGAACAAAACGCAAGAAAGTGGATAAAACTAAGCATGGAACATCAAAAATTATAGATACATTTACAATGTATCAAGGGATAGTGTGGTGATTCCACACACAGATGTTTGTATTTCTCTCTTGTTTGATGTGGATTACGAGGGGTTGTTCGTCAGACGGAGACTAGTTCTCTTACTCTACACTACAAAGTCCTAGGGTTCTTCCTTAACAGAATGATCAATCCCCTACGTCGTGACATCGTTAGTGCTATAGGCTCGCGTCTCTAGTACGGTCTAGCCTAGGACCAGCATGGTACCGTTGTTGAGCACCTTTTCAACTTTGCATTGTTGTTTTGATAATTGCTAACCCCTTTGCTAAGCCTTCCCAGAGCTCCACAGATTTCTCCACGTGCGTTGTGACGATCCCTGGTAATCGATCGGTTCAATCTCTAGAACCACTGATCATTGCGGTTGCAGATTACCTTTTTCCTACTGTTTGGTAAAAAATTGTAAGAGCTTTGTATATTTCTTGACAGATTACGTGTGTTTCCACCATATTTCCATACTCGTAGGAATATACACATGTGCTTTTAAGGACTAACCATGGCAGATATACCTCTTGAACCGGTGAACATGAAGAATGAAGAGATGCATGCTCACTTCACCAAGCTGTTGGTAGGGCGTGCGCAAGATGTTGATATAAGACTGGAAGATGTTGACGTCAAGCTCAACGAAACCATTGGCAGAATTGAGGGCTTAGAGAAATCCTTCAATGATAAGCTTGACGCCAGGTTCCAGGAGATCCTCAGCATGTTACCTGCCCCTGCACCTGCTGCTGTACCTGCTACTGCACCACGTCCTCAATAGTGTTTACCCAACCAGGTGGAGTTTCCACGACGCATCCCACGCACAGATCAAGGCAATTCTGGCTCGTCTGCTCCTACTGCAGCTGCACCACCTCCTGCGCCCATCGCTGAAGCCACTACACCAACGGCTGATAACGCTACCACGGCTGACGCTTTTGTAGGATATGATGAGAATGGTGCGTACGAGTATGAAGATGAGGATGAGTTCGACGAGTATGTCGAACAACCTGCTGGCCGCCCTCAGCATTACTACGGTAATGCTCGACCACTTGTACATAATGATGATCATGTTTCTAAACTTAAGCTAAATATTCCACCTTTTGAGGGTAGATATAATCATGATGCATATCTTACATGGGAATTTGAAGTAGATCAATGTTCTGCATGTTTAACATATCCTGAGAATATGCGTGTTAGTGCTGCTACTTACGAGTTTATAGATTTTTCTTCACTTTGGTGGCGTCAATCATGCTAATATTCCTAATACTTGGACTGCTTTAAAAACTTCTATGCGAGTTTGTTTTGTACCACCAACTTATCAACGAGATTTACTAACGAAAATGACTCATTTAGAACAAGGCAAAAATTATGTCGAAGAATATTATCAGGAATCACAAACCGGGATGGTTCGTGCTGGTATTGTTGAAAATACGGAACAAATGATGGCTCGTTTCTTTCTTGATTTAAATAAGGAGATTCAAAACATCCTAAACTATAAGGAATATTGTACCATTACTCGTTTTTTCATCTTGCTTGAAAAGTTGAACGTATAAAGTGTAGGATCGTCAACTGCCATGGAGAAGGTCTAACAATTCTGCAGGTCATACATCATGGTGGACATCCTGACAATCAATGCCTTCTTCGTGTGGCACGCCACCAGCACCTACCACATCCAAAGCCACAACGCCATCATTAAGAATGCCTTCGGTTGGTCCACTGACATCATCCAGTGGCCCTGCTCGTAGTTCTTTTTTTGTGGCCTCCACAAGCAAGACGAAGGATATACAATGCCGCAAATGCTAGGGATATGGTCATATTGAGAGGATGTGCACAACACAGCGTGTTATGATGGTGCATGATGATGGTGAATATGATTCAGCAAGTGATTTTGATGAAGATACATTAGCTCTTATTGCTGCATGTGATGGGGATAATTCTGATTCTAAAGAAGAGATGGAGGTAATGGGAGGAGAAGTTGCTGATCAACACAAGAGCTTAGTGATGGCTCA
The DNA here is from genome assembly GCA_910589775.1 of Avena eriantha. Classification (NCBI taxonomy): domain Eukaryota; kingdom Viridiplantae; phylum Streptophyta; class Magnoliopsida; order Poales; family Poaceae; genus Avena; species Avena eriantha. The sequence continues at coordinate 176,479,875 of OU342744.1, read as the reverse complement.
ATGCACGGCGCCCAGAAAAATGCTTGATGGCGGTGTTGATGTAGAGCTCGTTGGGAACCCCAAGAGGAAGGTATGATGAGCACAGCAGCAAGTTTCCCTCAGTTATGAAACCAAGGTTTAATCGAACCAGTAGGAGCAAGGAAACACCCCAAAGGTGTTACTAGCTGAGCTTTGGTAGGGCGCACTACCGGTGCTAGTAGCAACGTGGAGACCTGCACAACACAACCACAGAACTTTGTCCCCAACTTGCGATGAGGTTGTCAATCTCACCATGTTTTGCGGAAAACAAAGGATTAAACGTATCGAATGGAAAGAAGTAAAAGTTTGTAGAAAGTAAACACAAAGAAGTAAACAGTTGTAGATTGTATGTAAAGAAAAAGGACCGGGATCCATAGTTCACTAGAGGTGGCTCTCCTTAAGATAGATAGCATGCTGGTGAACAAATTACAGTGGGGCAATTGACAAACACGGAGAAAGCAATACGTGCATATACTAATCATCTTGACTCCTCTGAGACTTGATTGGGCATTACAACATAATACATAGACCGCCATCCAACTGCATCTATGACTAATAATCCACCTTCAGGTTATCATCCAAACCCCCTCCAGTATTAAGTTGCAAGCAACAGATTATTGCTTTACGAACTGCGTGTAAAGTAAACAATACGATTGTTCTACGAACAAAGGATTGTTGTTTTCTCCCTAGTAGCAACAGCGCACCTAGTACCTTAGAGATTTTTGTCACTTCCCCAGATTACCAGAGGCATGAACCCACTATCGAGCATAAATACTAACTCTTGGAGTTGCTAGCATCTACTTGGCCAAGATAGCTACTAACAACGGAAAGAATGCAAGATCTCAAATAACAAAGACATGATAGAATCAATAATCAATCTGAAATAGCATCTCAATATCCATCGGATCCCCGCAAACACAACATGTATGAATTACAAATAGATGATCTTGATCATGAACGGAGCTCACAAGATCTAAACATGAAAGCACAAAGGAGGAGAAACCAGCCATCTAGCTACTACATGGATCCGTAGTCCAAGGATGAACTACTCACGCATCACACTGGAGGCTTGCATGGTGATGAAGAAGGCCTCCAGGGTGAATTCCCCTCTCCGGCAGGGTGTCGGGGACAGCTTCAGATCCCTCCCGATCTAGGGATAGAGATGACGGCGGCTACAGACTCTTTCGTGGATTTTTGATCGGGTACTTAGGGTTTTCGTCCCGAGGGGATCTTATAGTCAGAAGGGAGGCCGAGGGGGTGCCTGGGCTGGCCACACCACCCCCTGGCGCGGGCCAGGCCCGGCCGCGCGGCCAGGTGGTGTGGCCACCCTCTGGCCCCTCTCCGTCTCGTATTCTGGCACTTGATGACATCCGGAAAAATAGGCACTTTGGCTTTTGTCCCGTCCAATTCCGAGAATATTCATTTTCTGACTTTCCTAGAACCAAAAAAAGCAGAAAACAAGCAACTGGTACTGTGGCTCTTGTTAATATGTTAGTCCAAGAAATCATATGAAATGTACTCCAAAGTGTGGACAAAACACAAGAAAGTGGATAAAACCAAGCATGAAACATCAAAAATTATAGATATATTTGCAATGTATCAACATCCCCAAGCTTAACTCCTGCTCGTCCTCGAGTAGGTAAGTGATAAAAATAAAGAATGATTTTTGAGGTGACATGCACCATCAAAGACTTGATCAAAGTATTTGTAAAACATTCAAAGCTGGGATCATAGTACTTCAATCATAACATGAAAGACAAAGTTCTAGCAATAAGCAAAGAAACTATGATGCAACATGAAAAGGCACAAACAAAAGATTTATGAATAACAATGCTTTGCAAGACGTTTGTTTGTTTCACATAAAGAAAACATAGCATAATAGTATTAAGCTTGTCCCTCAATAGAGTAGCAAATATAAATGCATAGGACACCTTCAAAGTTTATAAGAGTGACTAGATACAATAGTTTCAAACAAGCAATAACAAGTTATGCATCAATCAACTAGTCTTGGGACAATGCACATAGAACTAAGAATGGCCACTATGCTCTCAAAGTAAGTGCATAAAGATATACGGTGGAGACTCAATGTAATGGTGGAAGAAGAGCCTTTTGTAAAAGGAAGTAGGGATTCGAGTCTCATAAAGAGCTTCCAAAAAATATGGTACTTATAGCTTTCAGCTCTCATTGCCCCTATCATAACCATCTTGAAGTGATTAAGGTTAAAGTTAACAAACTATGGTGTACATGCTTGACGAAGTATAAGTCAGAAATCTCATGTCCCTTGTATACGAGGGCCGCTCCTCATGCTACTCAAGTTTAGTTACCAGTAAGTTCTTGTCATCGTAAGTACATGTGTATCATTGAGAACCGCCAACGGGGTACCCCTTGCCCGATGATACGGAAGAATCCCCATATCAAAATGACAAGGCAAGCAGACAACGAGCATCTCAGCATTCTTCTTATTTACCATGGGAATATGGTGCTTTTTTCTCTCTTTACACTTTTCATAGTATATCTTTTTTCTTTTTCTTTTCTCTTTTTTTTCAATATAGGACTCTTTTTTTATAAGAAAAATGCTTCATAGACAGCTCATTATGGTTACGCTGCAGGTTTCCACCATGTCAAGCTCCCCTTTCATTTCACACCGACGGCATCCATATACAAAAGAGCATGATATCAACTAGGTACAAGTACCAAGTGCAATGTTGAAAGCGTTCCCCATGAAAGCATGGTTCTGCTAATTCCCGACAAATAAGTGCAAGCATATACAACATAGAAGACACAATGGTTCAAGTTTATTAAGGGAAAGTAAAGTAAAGTGTGCCATCAAGTTCGTGAGAGCTTTAATCACTAGTTTTCTCATAACAAGTGGAAGGTAAACAAAAGCATGAATATACTTGGAATAGCATAAGCTAGTAGGTAGGTATGGTGGACTCTTTGGAATAACTTGGTTTAGGGAGTTGGATGCATGAGTGGAACTCATACTTTGTTGTGGAGGCTAGCAAAAGACTGGGAGCGACAAACTAAGAGAGCAATAATGGCCATAATCATGCAGAGCGACAAAACATCATTGATCAAAGCATAAAGTGATACTACAAGTTGAAAACTAAAGGATCATAAAGGCTATGGTGACTTTGGATAGTCATAACATGGTGTGAGCATGCGCCAAGTCAACCCAAATAAAGCATCAAAGGAGAATACCACTATACTATGCTTTAATATGCTAAAACAATGCATGATTCATCCAAGGCACATTAAGCAATCTCAATTGTTTATAACAAGTCATGCTACAGCAAAGAATACTAAGCATAAAGCCGAAACAATACCAAGCATGGCATGACAAAGCATAGGGCACAGTCAAAAACAAACTTTTTTTACCACATAAGCATGAACTTTCCTACTCTTTTCCAAACCAAACCAAACTATTTGCAAACTAATGTATGAAAGGGGGTCCAGCCAATTTATTCAGAAAACTAAGCAAACCAAAGAAAACGAAAAACCAAAACAAAAACAAAAAAGAAGACGCTCCAAGAAAAACACAACTGTGCATGAAACAATAAAAATGAAGCGTTTGGAAGAAACCTGGGGTTTTTATTGATGAAGAAGGGGATGCCTTGGACATCCCCAAGCTTTGACGCTTATACTTCTTGGATATTTCTTGGGGTGACACGCGTGGCATCCCCAAGCTTGAGCTTTAGTCCATCCTTCATCTCATTACTCATTCCTCCCATACACCTGAAAATTTTCCTTCATACAAAACTTCACACAATCTCATTAGCAACATTAGTGCACTTAAGATAAATAAGTCTCAAGGTTCAGTTCTAACACCAAATAAACTTTCATTAGAACACTATCTACTGTAGCACTTTCCTCAAAAATCTCAATTCCCCAAAAGAACTCAAGAAGGGACCAACAAGAAGCAAATGCAGAAAATGGCAGAAATCTGTCAAAACAGACCAGCAGGTAAAGACGAATTTTTTCGAAGACCTTCTGTTGCTCAAATAAAAAAGTGTTTAACTAACGAAAGTTATATAACAACCTGGGGCAGAAGCACAAAATATTACAGCTTAATCTGACATACAGATCTCTCTCACGAATTTTTACGGTGAAGCACAGAAATCTGTTTCAGGACAGCAACTTTCCCAATCATTACTTCTCTCTCATTAGAGGTTACTCTTGGCACAAAAAGCAAATAAAAAGGATAAGGAGAGGTTATTACAGAGGTAATAACTTCCAAGACTCATCTAAAACTTTTGGGTTATCTCCCAATAAGTACTTTTCTTTAACGCCTTTAAGTTAGGCATGATAGTTTGAGAAGATGCTCACATAAGAAATATGAATTGAAGTAAAAGAGAACATCAAGAAGCAAATTCAAAACACATTTAAGTCTAACCCACTTCCTATGCATAGAAACCTTGTAAGAAAATAAATCAAAGAAGCACATAGTAGCAAGAATGGGTAGATAAAACAAGAGCAACTTCAAAACTTTCAGCACATAGAGAGGTGTCTCAATACCATGAAAACTTCTACAACCATATTTTCCTTTCTCATAATAATTTTCAGTAGCCTCATGAATAAACTAAACAATATAACTATCACATAAAGCATGATTTTCATGATCTACAAACACTAGAGCTTTATTATAAACATTTTCAAAAGAATCCTCAGGAACATGACATTCGTCCTCCTTTGGTAAGCATGGGGGACAATCAAATAATGTAAGGGGTAAAGAGTTACTCTCATTAGAAGGTAGGGATGGGTAGATCCATTCTTCCACCTCTTGATCATCACTCTCCTCCTCTTTTTCATCCAATGAGCTTCTAGTTTCAGCAATTTCTTCTTCCATAGGCTCTTGCAAGGCATTAGTCTCTTCCATTGGTGGAGAGCATCTATTAAGATATTCAAGAATATATCCATTCTCTACCTTGTAATTATAAAAGCAAAATTTAAGTATATCATAAACTTCTTATTTATAAGGTGCATCATCAGTATTTTCAAGCAAATAAGCAAGTTCGAATGCACCCTTCCAAGCAATAAATTCTTCAATTTGTTCCACATCATAAAAGTCATAATTTCCCTTAACATAAGAAGATATGGTAACATTATGATTATACTCACATTGAAAAGGGAGGTGTTTATACCTCCTACAGCAACAAGATTTATCAAGGAAATAAGTAACATTATAAGTAGAGCACACGTTTCTAGCAATGGTATACAATTTATCAATTTGTTCCCATAAGTGTTTACCTTTTTGTGACAAGCGGTGTTCCTTATAATAATATTTTTGTTCTTCCGTGAACCCACCTTGCCAATAAGATTCAGTTTCAAAGAAACCAACCATTGATAGAAAGCGTGATAAAGCAAGACAATAATAGACCAACAACTATAGTAGGAACTAATTTTTTGTGTGTTTTTTATAAAGAAACAAGCAAATAAAGCAAAAAAGAAACTAAGCAAAAGAAAAACAACAAAGTAAAGAGATTGGTTATGAGGGACTCCCCTTGTGAAGATGTCCTTGACTCCCTGGCAACGGCACCAGAAAAATGCTTGATGGCTCAATGCACGACGCCCAGAAAAATGCTTGATGGCGGTGTTGATGTAGAGCTCGTTGGGAACCCCAAGAGGAAGGTATGATGAGCACAGCAGCAAGTTTCCCTTAGTTATGAAACCAAGGTTTAATCGAACCAGTAGGAGCAAGGAAACACCCCAAAGGTGTTACTAGCTGAGCTTTGGTAGGGCGCACTACCGGTGCTAGTAGCAACGTGGAGACCTGCACAACACAACCACATAACTTTGTCCCCAACTTGCGATGAGGTTGTCAATCTCACCGTGTTTTGCAGAAAACAAAGGATTAAACGTATCGAATGGAAAGAAGTAAAAGTTTGCAGAAAGTAAACACAAAGAAGTAAACAGTTGTAGATTGTATGTAAAGAAAAAGGACCGGGATCCATAGTTCACTAGAGGTGGCTCTCCTTAAGATAGATAGCATGCTGGGTGAACAAATTACAGCGGGGCAATTGACAAACACCGAGAAAGCAATACATGTATATACTAATCATCTTGACTCCTCTGAGACTTGATTGGGCATTACAACATAATACATAGACCGCCATCCAACTGCATCATTGACTAATAATCCACCTTCAGGTTATCATCCGAACCCCCTCTAGTATTAAGTTGCAAGCAACAGATTATTGCTTTACGAACTGCGTGTAAAGTAAACACTATGATTGTTCTATGAACAAAGGATTGTTGTTTTCTCCCTAGTAGCAACAGCACATCTAGTACCTTAGAGATTTCTGTCACTTCCCCAGATTACCAGAGGCATGAACCCACTATCGAGCATAAATACTAACTCTTGGAGTTGCTAGCATCTACTTGGCTAAGATAGCTACTAACAACGGAAGGCTGATGGGTTCGTAGCATGGAAAACAAAAGTTTTCTACCGCAAGAACGAACAAAACCCAGATCTAATCTAGATAAAAGCCAAGATCTAATCTATTAGACATGTGCAACGAGATAGATAGGAACTAACCCTCATAGATCCGAAAGCGTTAACGAGATTAGATCTCGTGGTTGATGTAGTCGATCACTTGCCGATCTCAAGATCGTGTGGACGATCCTTCCGGCGTCGCGTTCCGGCAGCGCTTCTGCAGTCGGTCAAGTGGACGATCCTTCCGGCGCCGCGTTTCGGCAGCGCTTCCGCAGTCGGTCACACGTGCGGAGTCGAAGCAGACCTTCCTCTCCTCGTTCCAGCGAGCAGCGGAGGTAGTAGATCTTCTCCACGGAAGCCCAGCAGCACGACGGTGTGGTGGTGGTGGTGGAGTAGAGAATTCTGCAGGGCTTCGCCTAAGCCGGAGCAGAGGGAAGGAGGAGGAGAGAGGCGGCGGCTAGAGCTTGTTATCTAAGAGAGCTAGGATGGGGCGCCCCCTCCCCTCTATTTAAAGGAGGGAGGCGCCTTGGGAGGGGGAGTCCTAGTAGGACTCCCCTCCCTCCTTGGGCCGGCGGGTTGGGAAGGGGGGAGGAGTCCTCCTCCCCCACGAATCCGTGTCTAGCCCCCACAAGGTTTCCTTGACCCTTTCTTGGTTTTCAAGCAAACACCAAGAACTCTTCTAGAACCTTCCAGAACATTCAGAAACCTTCTAGAATCCCATACAAACACTCCGGAACATTTCCTAACTTAGAAAATGATCCCCAATATATGAATCTTATTCTCCGGACCAATCCGGATCTCCTCGTGATGTCCCGGATCCATTCTGAGACTCCAAACAGCATTCGGTCTCCAATGCACATTCCATATCTACTTAAAACAACTTCGAACCTTAAGTGTGTCACCCTACGGTTCGTGAATATGTAGACATGACAGAGACACATCTCCTATCAATAACCATCAGCGGGACCTGGAGATCCATAATGGCTCCCACATACTCAATGATGACTTCGTGATCGATAGAACCATTTACATACGAAACCAATTCCCTTTGTCACGCGATACTATACTTATCTGAGGTTTGATCGTCGGTATCTCCATACCTAGTTCTACCTCGTTACTGATAAGTACTCTTTACTCGTTCTGTGATATGTCATACCTTGTGACCCAGTCACATGCTTGCAAGCTAATCAGATGACATTCCACCGAGAGGGCCCAGAGCATATCTATCCGTCATATGGATGGACAAATCCCAATCTTGGTCCATGCGCTTCAACACATACTTTCAGAATACTCAATGACACCTTTATGACCACCCAGTTACGAAGCGGTGTTTGATGTCATCAAAGTACCCATCCGGTGATGGTGATTAACATAACCTCATGGTCGAAGGATTAGGTTACTATGTATTTTAAAGCTTATAGCAAACGAACTTAAATGAGTTGATCTTATGCTACGCTTACTATGAGTGTGTGTCCATCACATCATTCTCCTAATGATATAACCTTGTTATTAATCACATCCTAATGTCCATGATCAGGAAACCATGATTATCAATTAATCAACAAGCTAGTTCAACAAGAGGCTTACTAGGGACTCTCTTATATGTTTACAAAACACACAAGTATTAGTGTTTCCTAATAATACAATTATAGCATGGGATGTAAACATTTATCATAAACATAAAGATATAATAATAACCACATTATTATTGCCTCTTGGGCATATCTCCAACAAAGGCATGGAAGATCTCAAATAACAAAGACATGATAGAATCAATAATCAATCTGAAATAGCATCTCAATATCCATCAGATCCCCGCAAACACAACATGTATGAATTACAAATAGATGATCTTGATCATGAACGGAGCTCACAAGATCTAAACATGAAAGCACAAAGGAGGAGAAACCAGCCATCTAGCTAATACATGGATCCGTAGTCCAAGGATGAACTACTCACGCATCACACCGGAGGCTTGCATGGTGATGAAGAAGGCCTCCAGGGTGAATTCCCCTCTCCGGCAGGGTGTCTGGGAGAGCTTCAGATCACTCCCGATCTAGGGATGGAGATGACGGCGGCTACAGACTCTTTCGTGGATTTTTGATCGGGTACTTAGGGTTTTTGTCCCGAGGGCATCTTATAGTCGAAAGGGGAGGCCGAGGGGGTGCCTGGGCTGGCCACACCACCCGCTGGCGCGGGCCAGGCCTGGCCGCGTGGCCAGGTGGTGTGGCCGCCCTCTGTCCCCTCTCCGTCTCGTATTCTGGCACTTGATGACATCCGGAAAAATAGGCACTTTGGCTTTTGTCCCGTCCAATTCCGAGAATATTCATTTTCTGACTTTCCTGGAACCAAAAACAGCAAAAAACAGGTAGCTGGCATTGTGGCTCTTGTTAATAGGTTAGTCCAAGAAATCATATGAAAAGTACTCCAAAGTTGGAACAAAACACAAGAAAGTGGATAAAACCAAGCATAGAACATCAAAAATTATAGATACATTTGCAATGTATCACTTAGATGCACAACGTGTGTTGAGTGTGCAATTGAGCAAAGCTAAACATGATCAACGCCACAACCTATTCCAAACACGAGGTGTTGTCAAGTAACAAGCTGTACGGATCTTTATTGATGGATGGAGTTGTAATATCTGGCTAGTGTTGACATGGTAGAGAAGCTTGCTCTCCCAACAAGACAATGCACACATTCATATTACGTCCAATGGTTTGAGAGTTCTCGTAAGATCGAGGTAACAAGAACAGTGCGCGTGCATTTTACTATTGGTACATATTCTGATTTTGTTGATTGTGATGTTGTGCCCATGCAAGCTTGTTCTTTGTTACTTGGTAGACCTTAGCAATTTGGTACATAATCTGTTCATAATGGTAAAACTAATCACTATTCTCTTATGCATGATGGGAAGAAAATTGGTCTCAAACCTATGACTCCTGAACAAATTTTAAAAGATGATCTTGCTAGAGCTAGTAGAGCTAAAACTGAGGAAAAACATAAAAGTGAGAATCAGATTGTTGCTGAAGATTTTGTACCACCAAAGACCACTAAATCTGACTCTAGACATGCTACTGAAATTCATTTGAAGGGTCCATGTATGCCTGCAAATAAAATTGATATTGCTAAACTAGATGTAAACAATACTCAATGTTATGCAATTACCTGCAAAAGGTTTTGTTTTCATTTGAGGATATGCCTCCTTCTTTGCCATTTGTTGTTCCTAACCTTTTGCAGGAATATGAGGATGTTTTTCCAGCTGAGATGCCACCAGGATTACCTCCTATTAGAGGAATTGAGCACCAAATTGATTTAATTCCTGGTGCCACGTTGCTCAACCATGCGCTATATAGAACCAATCCTGAGAAGACAAAGGAGATACAACGCCAAATTTAGGAACTACTTGACAGAGATCACATCCGTGAGTCCCTTAGCCCTTGTGTTGTTCCTATTATTTTGGTACCTAAGAAAGATCGTTCTTCGCGCATGTGTACTGATTGTAGAGCTATCAATAATATCACTATTCATTACCGTCATCCTATTCCATGTTTAGATGATATGATTGATGATTTGAGTAGCTCTACAATGTTTTCTAAAGTTGATTTGCGTAGTGGTTACCACCAAATTCGTATGAAATTGGGAGATGAATGGAAAATAGCATTTAAAACTAAGTTTGGTTTATATGAGTGGTTAGTAATGTCGTTTGGTTTAACTAATGCACCCAACACATTCATGAGATTAATGAACGAAGTTTTACGTGCTTTCATTAGACGTTTTGTGGTAGTCTACTTGAAGGGAATATGCCCGAGAGGCAATAATAAAGTGGTTATTATCTTATTCCAAGTTTATGATAAATGTTTATTTTGCATGCTATAATTGTATTGATCGGAAACGTCAATACATGTGTGTTTGATAAACAAAAAGGGTTCCTAGTTATGCCTCTCTTATATACTAGCTTGTTAATTAACAAGATGATCAAGGTTTCCTGATCATAGACATTGGATGTTGTTAATAACAAGGTCACAACATTAGTTGAATGATGTGATGAACATTCATCCGAAGTATAGCATTATGACCAAGTCATTATGTTTATATTGCTATAACACTATACGAAGTAATCTTTATCCTTAGGCCATGAGATCATGTTAATTGCTAACGCTGGAAGAGTATCCTGATAACATCAAACGTCACACCGTAACAGGGTGACTATAAAGATGGGTTCAGTGCTACGAAGGTGTTATGTTGAGGCTCATGGATCAAGAGTGGAATTTGTCAATCCCGATGACGGATAGATATACTCTGGGCCCTCTCGGTGATATCACATTAAGATAGCTTGCAAGCAAGTGATGTGATCACTAGAATGTTATATCACGGGAACGAGAAAAGAGTGCATGTCGGTAACGAGATCAAACTAGGTATGGAGATACCGATGATCGAATCTCGGACATGTAATATATTGCGAGACAAAGGGATTTATTTACTAGCGTTAAAGGTTCTCACGATCACAGAAGTCATCGTTGAATATGCAGGAGTCAGTATGGATCTCCAGGTCCCGCTTCTGACTATTGATCTGAGAGGAGTCTCAATCATGTCTGCATTATTCGTGAACCGTAGGGTGACACACTTAAGAGTTACCGGACACCATTTTGGAGCACATATGTTTCAGACGAAAGAATTGCAAAGCGTAGGAATTGTTTCGATAGAAACCGGAAATTGTTTCGGGTGAAATTGTAGAAAGTGGTTCTACATGTGATATTGAAATATTACAATGGGTTATATGTGAATGTTTGTTAATTAAAGTAATTAACAAAATTCTGAATAAATTTAATAAAAGAGTTTTATTAAATGAGAGAGCATTAAACTTGGAGAATTTTAATGCATTTAAAGTAGGGACTTTAAAGGGGAATGTGAAGAGGCATTTTAATGTGGAGGGGTTACCACCACATGAATGGAGGGGGTGAAGGGGCACTCCCCTTGAGGCGCCGGCCATGGGGAGGGGCACCCCCTCCTCCTATAAAAGGCCACCCTCTTCCTCCTTCTTCCACACACCTCCTTGTGAAGGATCTCTCTCCCCCTCTAGAATTATTCCCCCATGGTCTCGGATTAGCGAGATACATGTTCCAGGTGGCATTTCGTCTGGAAGGAGTTGCTGCTTCCGCTGGATCGCTGGAGCGAGGAGGTGGAGGTTGTCCGGTGGCTTGAACGAGTGTGCTAGTACGGATGCGATGCTGAGTTGCGCGCTCGGACTTCCTCACGATCTTGAGATCGGCAAGTGTATGACTACATCAACCACGAGTTCCTACTCGTTAACAAAACTCGTTGTCTTCGAGGGTAAGTTCTCTTTGGATGTATGTCCACCCGTTGCTTTGTACCTAGTAGATATATCTTGGCATGTAGTTCTCATCATAGGAATTTTTTTGTTTTCTATGCTACGGACCCAACAGTGGTATCAGAGCCTAATCTATGCGTAGGTGCTTTGCACGAGTAGTACACATATGTTTATATGTGGGCGATGATGATCATGTTATTGCTTCTTTCATGTATTTCGGATATTGGTGGCATAGTGGGATGAAGCGGCCCGGACCAACCTTACATGTCATCGTACATGAGGCCGGTTCCACGACTGACATGCAACTTGTTTTGCATAAGTGGCTGGCGGGTGTCTGTCTCTCCTACTATGGTCAATATCTGATTTGCATTGAGTTGCTAATAACTTGGTTATCCTCGTTGTGGTTCATGTTTGTAGGTGAGAATGGTTCTATCTCCGAAAGCCCTAAGCCACGTAAAACTTGCAATTGATAAATTAGAGGCGTCTAGTTTAGATCGTTGCTGGGCTAGTGTCTTGATATGGTATTGTTGTAAGTAGATGTATGATAGATACTCTTACAACACACTCAACGTGTAAGTTCCATAGACCTTGGCCTTACACACAAAGGAATGATAGAGATCATACCACGATGCAAATGATAGAGATCAAATGCATGGACCATATCATCTCACTTTACACATTAGATGTTAGCATCTTATACTGCTAGTTTGGCGCTTTTTGTAGCATTGTAAGATGATCCCTCATTTAGATATCAAGATAAAAATGTGTTCTTCCTTAAGTGTGCACCGTTTTGTGGATCGTGTTTCGAGACATCACGTGATGATTAGGTGTACTCGACTCTACGCTTTCATACAAACGGGTGTAAGACAGTTTTACACATGCGAGTACTAAGGTTCTTACTTGGCGAGCCTAGCATGTACAGACATGGCCTCGGAACACGGACCGAAAGTTTAAGCATGAGTCATATAGTTAATATGATGCCCATATAGATGCTCGCCTTTGAAGCTACATCAACTCACGTGATGATCGGACTTGGTGTAGTGGATTTGGTTCATGTAATCACCAAAAAGGCACGAGGGATGTCGTTTTTGAGTGGAAGTTCATTTCTAATTTGGATTAGTCGAACTCAATTTGTCATAAACTAAATCGAAGTGAATTTGCATAATTTGTTGTAGTCATTGGCGTCTATTCACTACCTTATGCTTAGTTTTAATTGAGATAATAGAACTATAGAATTCTGGATATTTACTTTACGAACTGGTATCATATTGTTTTGAATGTCAATTTAAAGTTTAGAAGTCCTATTGCAAACTTTTAGCAAACTCTATTTACTCCATTAAGTTTAATAAGTAGTATTAAATCAAGAGTAAGAATTCCAATGTTAGTATCTAAAGTATCATGTTTGCCTCCATGATTATTGATATTCAAAAGTTGTTTTAATATCAAGATTATATAGGAGCTGAAAATTGTTTCAGAAACCATCATGTGTGAAAGATATTGTGATATATGAAACAATGTTTTTGGTTGCATTATGATAGAGTATAATTTAGCAAAATACATGTTCTCATATTGTATGAGAATTTGTGTAGGATGGAGATGCTAGGCATCCCAATCTCCCAAAAGGTTTCGGGAACTAACATTATACTCGCGATTCTTCCTTACAAGCTATAGTAGCTTGATCATGAAAGTTGTCATGATAAGGATGAATAGAAGATGTAAGTAAAATGTTTACTACACTAAAAGATTACTAAAGAATGGTGACATGGGTATACCCTACAGGTACTCGAGCTTGGTATATACGGTCCAAATACGTACAGGCCCACGGTGTCGCCAAGGCCCAGACAAGGGACTCGAGTAGCCTACGGACTCTCGATTGCTTGAAGAACAAGAAGAAGTTAAAGATAGAAATTTTGAAGGGAAAAACCCTAACTTGTAACCGACCGACCTGCTACCCAAGACCTAGCCTATCTATATAAAGGCTAGGAGTGGGCGGCGAGGAGGACACACACAACCCTAGTTTCCACAATCCTCGCCAGATTGCATCTGCGCACCATTGTAACTTTGGACTCCTTCGATAATTCCACGAGCAGACAAGCAGGAGTAGGGACCTCTACGAGGCCTGAACCTGGGTAAATATTTGTCCCCTGTGTGCTTGTTTGCTAGCCGATAGATGTCTCCAGCGCTCCCCCTTCTCCAAAACCCAAGTCCATAACAATGGGCATTGATGAGTTAAGTCCTCGTCAATTGGCGCCGTCTATGGGAATCGGGAGTGATGATGTTGCGGCTTCTGCGGCCCCATCAACTGCGATCTACAACTCTGCAACAGCGGAGATTTGCCAGCTCTTCGGTGCGTTCGACTTCACCGTCCACACGCCGGCCACCTGCCCGGCCTTCGAGTCCGTCGGCGACGGAATCAGCCTGGCGATTGGGAGCTTGCACTTCCAAGTTGGACAGATGGGCATGCTTCGCATGCCTGATTAGCCGACATCACCGGCGATTGCCCCCGCATCATGCTTCCCTCCATCGATCTGCACCCTCAGCGAGCTCAACACCCTGACAGTAGTCGAAAATACAGTCAGCGACAGCAGTCGCGATTCTGATCTGAGCGATCTAGCCACTGAAGTCGGAACCTATGGTTCCGGATCTGAGAGTTGTGGAAGCAACAGCTTCCCCAATCACTTCATGTGCGCCATCAACAACACAGGCGACACCTCTGCCAATCGCGACAACGGTGGCAACCCTGGCAATGGCATCGATCCACCCAACGCCGGTAATGGTGGCAATGGTGGCAACGGCGGTAACGGTGGCAATCGCGCCCCCGTCAACAACAGAGGAGCAGTCGAACCTCCATCCATAATAAATGAGCAAACCGTTGAATGCATCGTGATCAAGCTCAACGAACAAGAATGGGCTCGCTGCCGCGAGGCCCTGCGAGGCGCCCCTTTACCCTTTGGATCCCTGCAAGAACTGCTAATGGGCTATCACTGGCTCCTAAAGGAAGAATTCAAGCGCCAGGTGCAAACAATCGCGCAACTCGAAGCGCGTAAAAAGGCAGCGGATGAGTTGAGCCTTCGTCGCGCTGGGCTCTCCTCCTACGGAGGATCCTCCTCAAGGGGCAACGAGTACCTCGCCAAGAAGAGGCAATCGCGGATGGCTCATCTTACCGAGCAAGAACGCATAGAAGCCGCGAAATTCCTCGACTTCGGCTCTATGACAGTCGACACGAGGGGCAACGTGGTCCCCAGGACGCCGTAGGCTGCGCTGACGGCAGCCACCATGTACCTCCTCAATAACCAGCCGCCAGCTGGAGATCCCCGAACTGCCATGCACCGATCTACGATCGCGGGCTTGGGATTAATCGAGGCCGCCCTCGACAAGGAGCCAACACCAGACCCAAAAAAGGGCAAAGCGCTAGCAAAGCGCCACTCCTCGCCCTCATCCAGCGACGATAGTCACGACCTGTCTCGGCGCCGCCGCTCACGCCGACATGATCGTGACTACGATGCGCGACGCGACCTCACGCAGCACAAGATCGACAAGTCAAGGGCACGACGTGCTCGGTCGACTGACACAGAAGAGGAAGATGGGGAGCTCTGCGGTGCCAGATGCTTCAGCAGATCCATCAGGCAGAAACGAATGCCTAAAGGGTTTAAACTCCCGTCGGAGAACCCGAAATTCGACGGTCTACAGGACCCCAAGATCTGGCTGGAGGATCACATCTCCTCTGTCAGACTCCACGGAGGCAGTTGAAGCACTGCCATGCAATGCTTGCAGCTACAGCTGCAGGGCGTCGCCCGAGCATGGCTCAATAACCTCCCACGCGGATCCATTCGCAGTTGGGATGAGCTGGTTTACAGCTTCGTGTGCAACTTTAAGGGCACGTACAAGCGGCCTGCATCAATCAAAGAGCTGAGATGCTGCCAGCAAAGATCTGGCGAATCGTTGTGCTCCTACATCCAAAGGTGGTCCATCATCAAGAACTCCGCGGAGAACATCTCGGAAGACCGCGCGATTGATGCATTCAACGGTGCCGTCCGCCGCCTAGAACTCAGGGAGGAGCTGGGCCGCTCAAAGCCCCAAACCATCGACCACCTGATGGAGATCGCGAATCGGTGGGCCGATGGAGAAGATTCGGTAAAGAATCGCGCTCACTCCGACGAGGAGGCAGAACTCGAACGCATACGCGACTGCCGAGGCAAGCGTCGCATGTGCATCTACGATGATCGTGATGACGTCAACATGGTCACAGTCGGCTACGCCGATAGACGCGACGATAACCGCAACAGCGGATACCGTAGCGGTGGATACCGCGACTCCGGGAAAACCACGCTAGTGTGGCAACGCCGCACTCGCGATGAGGCACCGCGACCTCCATCGAGAACAAGCTGTCCGGGCCATGCACGGTACACTTCTACATCGACAAGCATGATGGCAAGAGAAAATCCAGCCACCTCCTCAAAGACTGCCGCAAGTTCCTCAAGCTACATGAGGGATTGGTTCGGATGAACCGCAATGCAGTCGAAAGAGGCTACGAAGCCGCTCCAGGAGCCGTGGCACATGGCGCACCACCACCACCTGGGCCACCCCCGAACGGAGCCGCACCGGACCAACACCACGGAGGAGAACCGTACCCATGGGCCATGGGCACCATGATGATCCAAAAGGGACGCCCCTCCAACAGGGTGCAAAAGGCCATCACTCGCCAAGTCAACTTGGCCACGCACTCGCCACCATCCACCACTGAGTACCTCAGTGGAAGCGAGTCATGCATCACCTTCGACAAGCGCGACCACCCGTCTCAGATACCCCGTCCAGGTCACTGCCCCCTCGTACTCGAGGCGCAAATTGGAGGCTTCGACATGAGTCGCGTCTTCATGGATGGCGGAAGCGACATCAACCTCATATTCGTGAGTACCTTGCGAGCAATGAGAATCCCTCTAACCTGCCTGGAGGCATCGGACACAATGTTCCACGGCATCGTCCCAGGGAAAGGTGTATACCCCTGGGCAAAATCAACCTCGACGTCATCTTCGGCACACCGAAGAACTTCCGGCGCGAGCGCATTGACTTTGAGGTCGTCGACTGGACCTCACAATACCACTACATCCTCGGGCGCGTCGTGTTCGCTAGGTTCATGGCAGTGCCCCACTATGCCTACCTGCAGATGAAAATGCCAGGTCCCAACGGCGTCATAACGATCAACGGGAGCTTTGAGTGATCTGATAGTTGCGGCAGGGAATTTAACAGAATCTCCCAGTCCTTCGGCATGCAGGAAGAACTCGCGAGATTGAAAGAGACGACAGACAATAGTCTGCCTCCCCTGAGCAGGCCAAGCTCACCTGATCTCTCCTCCGACTCATCTGTGCACACAAAGAAAGTGCAGGTCCATCCATCAGATCCCGCCAAGATGGCCCTCATCGCCAACAACTTGAGTCCTGCATAGGAACTCGCGCTCGTCGAATTCCTCCGTGAGCACTGGGAAATTTTTGCCTGGTGTCCTGCGGACATGCCAGGAGTTCCCAGGGAATTCGTCGAGCACGCACTCAACGTCAACCCCGACGCAAGGCCAGTCAAGCAAACAATTAGGCGATTGTCTAAGCCACGAGCGCAGGCAGTTGGAATGGAGATCAATAGACTCATTGAGGCCAAGTTCATACGTGAGATCAAGGAAAGCACTTGGCTCGCCAACATGGTGCTAGTACCAAAAAAGGACACCGATATCCTGCGGATGTGCGTGGACTTCACTTCTCTGAACAAGCATTGCCCAAAGGATCACTTCCCGCTGCCACGGATCGATCAGATCATCGACTCCACCGCGGGATGCGAGCGCCTCTACTTCCTCGACGCCTACTCAGGCTATAACCAAATTCGCATGAAGGAGGAAGATCAGGAGAAAACAGTGTTTACAATGCCCTTTGGTGTGTTCTGCTACAACACAATGCCCTTCGGGCTAAAAAACGCGGGAGCCACCTACCAGCGGTGCATGCAGGCTTGCCTCAAGGAACAACTGGGTCGCAACATCCAAGTCTATGTTGACGACATAGTAATAAAGACCAAGGAGGAAGCCTCTCTAATCGACGATTTGCACGAAACCTTCGCCAACCTCGACCGCTACCGGATCAAGCTCAATCCAGACAAATGCGCCTTCGGCGTACCATCTGGACAGCTACTCGGGTATCTCATCTCCGCGAGGGGAATCGAGGCGAACCCGAAGAAGATAAAAGCCATACTAGCCATGGAGAAGCCGAAGAACACAAGAGGCGTCCGGCAACTAACCGGACGAATCGTGGCCCTCGGTCGATTTATCAGTCGGATGGGTGAAAAGGCACTGCCCTTCTACCAGCTCCTCCGCAAAGCTGAAAAATTCGAGTGGACCAATGAAGCGCAAGAAGCATTCGAAGATCTCAAGCACCTGCTATCCACTTCGACAATGTTGGTGACTCCATGAGAAAGGGAACCACTGTTGCTGTACATCTCCGCCACCAACCAGGTGGTCAGCACAGTGCTCGTCGTCGAGCAGGCTGAGGAAAACAAGGTCCATGGCGTACAACGCCCGGTATACTACCTCAGCGAGGTCCTCACGCCAACAAAACAGTGGTACCCGCACTACCAGAAGCTGGCGTACGGCGTCTTTATGACCGCCCAGCGACTGCGCCACTACTTCCAGGAACACCCAATCGTGCTAGTCAGCGACACCCCATTGGGACATATCCTCAATAACCCCGACGCCACGGGGCGAGTCGCGCTTTGGGGAATAGAAATGTCTCCACGAGACATCACATACGAAAAGCGCGACGCAATCAAGTCGCAAGTTCTCCCAGACTTCCTCGTGCACTGGATGGAGAACCAACTCCTGGACAAGCCAGATATGTCCCACCTCTGGACAATGCACTTCGATGGGTCCAAGCGGAAAGACGGAGCAGGAGCAGGTGTCATACTGACGTCACCTCAAGGGGATGAGGATGGCAAAAGCTTGCGGCGCCAAGAGGCTCATCATATATGGCGACTCCAAGTTGGTCGTCAACCAAACAATGCATGAGTGCGACGCACTGAACGACAACATGATCGCGTACCGCGACCTCTATGATACACTCGAGGGAGACTTCGATGGTTGCGAGCTGCGACACGTAGGTCGCGAAAGCAACGAAGAGGCAGACGCACTCGCCAACATAGGCTCTACCTGCGCCCCCATACCACCTGGGGTATTTCTCGAGCGCATATGTGAACGCTCCATCAAGCCAAAGGCCGCAGAGAAGAAAACAAGCGCAGCAATGGACTCAGGGGCTACGCCACCCAATGAGCCAATGGCACTCGATGACTTGGAGCTGGACACCGGACTCGAAGGACCAATGATCATCATGATGATTGAACAATCATGGACGCAGCCATACATCACGTACCTCCTCAGCAAGAGGCTACCGGACGATCCGACAGATGCATGGCACATCGCGCGGCGATCCAAGGCATTCGCTGTTATCAACGGCGAACTGTATAAACGCAGCATCACAGGAGTACTCCAACAGTGCGTTTCCATGGCTGATGGAAAAGCAGTTCTCCTCGACATCCATGAAGGGACCTACGAGCACCACGCCGGCAGTCGCGCCCTTGTTGCCAAAGCTCTACGAGCTAGATTCTACTGGCCTACGGCCATGCGCGACGCCAAGGACATAGTTCAAAAATGCAATGCTTGCCAGCGATTCGCGGATAAGCCGTATGCGCCAGGCGCAGAGCTACGACCAATCCCATTGGCATGGCCCTTCGCACAGTGGGGGCTCGACATGGTCGGTAAGCTTCCAAGGTCCTCGCAAGGAGGCTACGTCAACCTCTTGGTCGCAGTCGACAAATTCACCAAGTGGCTTGAGGCCATGCCAGTAACCAACCAATCCGCGCACAACGTAGTCAAATTCTTTGAGTCCATCGTCTACCGCTTCGGGGTGCCACACAGCATCATCACCGACAACGGGACGAACTTCACATCCAAGGAGTTCCAAGAATTCTGTGATAACCTAGGGATCAACATCAGTTACGCCTCAGTAGCGCATCCACAGACCAACGGTCAGGTGGAAAAGGAAAATGGGCTCGTCTGTAGCGGCATCAAGAAGCGACTCCTCTGGCCACTTGAACAAGCCGCGGGTTGCTAGCCAGACGAACTGCAATCTGTACTCTGGAGCCTACGTACAACTCCAAACAGCGCCACGGGCTACACGCCATTTTTTATGGTGCACGGAGCAGAGGCAGTGCTACCAGCCGAGGTACGGTACAAGGCGCCGCGCGTGGTCGCTTACAGTGAACAAGAGTCATCCCTCACACTCGAAGACTCCGTCGACCTCCTTGAAGAAGCAAGGGAAATCGCCGAGGAAAAGACAACGATCTACCAGCAGAACCTGCGCAACTACCACAGTAGGAGGCTTCGCCCTAGATCCTTCGTCGAAGGCGACCTGGTCCTGCGACTGAAGCAGCAGGGGCATCTCAAGCTCGAGTCCCCCTGGGAAGGACCGTACGTGATTACAGAAGTAATCCCAAGTGGCGCCTATCGCCTTCAAGATTTAGAGACCGGAGTCGCATACTCCAACCCCTGGAACGTCGCACAACTACGACGCTTCTACCCCTAGTCATTTTTACTTTTACATCGCAAATAAGGCTACTCAGCCAAGGCTACTTAGCCACACATTGTACCCCGCACTGTTCTTCGAATAAATAAAAGCTAAGTGCCCCAAAACTCTGTGTTCTCCTTCACTTTGTCAATTTATGTACTCGGGGGCTGCGCCACCCCATACACATCTGTCCTTCAAACCAAAAAGTGATATCCTGAGTAGGTGGTACATCAATCGAACCCCTTAACACAACCCCAACCCAGCTGTAACGCACCTGACAGGTTGACAAAGGGGCTGAGATAAAACATGGCCAGGCTAACGAAAAGGACTCGCATAGTGCAACGCACCTCATGCTAACAAAGCTCTTTGTACACATTTGACAATAAATTATCTACAACATTTATATGAACTTTACAACACAAGTACATTTATGTGCAGGATACAAACTAAGCTACTACTGCAGCAGAAGAACGTTGGTTTGTTCCTCGAAGAAGTCGACGATCTCTTCTACTGGGCGGTCCACCGCCTGATAGTGCGGCACCATATTCCAAGCAGAACCTACTAGCGGTGCTGGCGGCCCAGACGCAATGGCAGCAACATCTACGTCAGGCATGTGCAATCGCACCATTGAGAGAGCAGCCTTGGCACCAGCCACCAACTGTTGTCTCACGCACTCGCGAACCGCGGACAGATCTTGAAATTTGGCAAGGAGAGCCAGCAGGCTTGATGGAGTGTCATCTAGCGGAAACATCGCCTGATAAATGTTCTTCAAGCATGACTGCGACTTCTTCAGAAAGAGCAGCACTCGCGATGCACGATCCTGCAGGGTCGCCAGCGCAGTCGCACGATCATAATCTACCCAGAAGTATCCACTCTCTTGAAGCTGCTCGGGTGAGATCATGCAGGCGAATAGCAATTCTATCCTTCTCCTTCTGCGGATGATGCGCGCTAACAACTACACGAAGCAGCATCAGCAGCATGAGTACAACGTACCACTGCGAGTGACTACAAGGAAAAGATGAGAACAAGCAAACTAACACTTGAATTGGTCGCCCAGCTGCGTCACCTCGCCAAGCAGATATTGCTCTCGAGCGGCGGCTTTTTCCGCTTTCGACTTCCACACGTCCGCGCTACCGCGGAGCACGGGCAACTCACGTTCTAGCTGCTTCACGCGATCACGCAGTCGCAAAAGCAAGGACAGCTCATCTACCCTGGAGCGCTACGATGCCACGGTATATCAAGAGCTGGCGAGTCCTGGATCCCCCTCACAGGATCACTTGATGTACCCTACCACAAGTCAAGATAGAAGCAAATAAGACGACCAACTCAAAACAAAGACAAAAGGGTCAGATGCATTCAAGACCAGCATAAGTATCAGCAGATACAGTCGCCAGGAGGCATGTTCTTAAACAAAAGGACATAAACTAATCAACTATTACAAAGCTAACTAAGGAGCAGTTGGCTTCTTCAACTTTGACGGCTTCGGGGGCTTCATCAAGTCCGTGGCAGTATCAGACGCCACTGACTTTCCGCCGGCCCCGGAGGCCAAAGCTTTCGCCGCCTTCTTGGCACGTTGGAGCTCCTCAGAGTACTTCGCAACAATATTTATAAAGTGATGCCCATATTTGCCATAGGCAGTCGAGAAAGGAGCGAAGACTACCTGCTGACCATCGGCGCCAACAGGCATCGCCTTCGACACCATGGAAGGATCGATCTCGACTCCGTGGGCCTGCACCATGCCGAGTGACATGGACGCGCCAGCCGCGCGGAGGGAGTTCTTGTAGGTGGAAGGCACACCCCCGGCGAGTGACTCCACCAGCTCGTCCATATTATTGATCAGCTCCGCCTTCGGCATCAACTCCTCCTGGAGGCGACTGAGGGCGACCTTGGCCTTGGAAAGTATATCCTGGACGGCGGCGCTACGGTCCTCGACTGCAGACACCACACCTGCCAGAGCGTCATCGCGATGAAGGGCTTGTGGGTCAAAGCTCAAATCGCCAGCATCTATACATGAACCCACACATGGATCAAAACTTCAGCGCCACCAGCAAAAACATTAGATGCAGAGAAGGACAACAATATCCACAAGCAAAGGTACCTGAGAGAGCCTTGGCGACTGAGAACAGTTGTTCTTCGAACAACTTTTCCCTGGCCGCAAAGGAGGCACGCAGATCCTCTTCACGCTTCCACGCCTCGTCACGCGCTGTGATTGCCTCGTCGCGACCCTTCACAGCCGCGGCCAGTGTCTTCTCCAAGGTGGCGGCGTCACGCAACAGAGCATTATGCTCAGCTACACGACAAACAAAAGTTGACTATCAGTCGACTATACTAAAAAGGAGAAGACAAAAAAGAATAAGTGTAGAACACTCACTTTCAACCATACGGTGACGCATCTCCAGCATTGCATGCTAGCGGCCCATCGCCATCACTTGTTCTGCCAAGTGTGCGGCTTCCTTCACAAGGAGCTATCGTACAACAAAGAACCATCAGAGGCAATAAGATAACATCGACTGCAACACTATAAAGGAGGAAACAACTACACTTACATGGTCCTCCAATGACTCCGAAGATGTTTGATGTGCCGTCATCCGGGCAACCATTCGATGCTCCCCTGCGTGAGGAGAGCTGGAAGAGTTGTGCCCGGAGTGGGTCGCCAATGGAGGGGAAGGAGCGCGCTAGACCTCTTTCTTGGCCTTTGAGGTCGCGACTCTTGATTCCTTCAAAAATTCGACGTCGCAAGAAGATGACGACGCCTCTTGGCTACAAAACAAAACCCACATTGAGAAAGGGCAAAACTCTGGGACAAGCCAACAAGAAGAAAACAGAGAAGAACAAGTGAATTAGAAAACTTACCAGTCAAACTTGTCAAAATCAAATGTGGCCTCCACCGACTCCGACGAAGACTCCTTAGGCAATCGCACCTTCTTGCGAGAAGATGGTGCCACATCCCTCACAGGAATGGCAGGAACTGGCGACTCCGCACCAACGCCCGTACCTTCTGGAGTCGAAGGAGACGACGCGTTAGAATCCTTGCTGCGCGAACGCTTGCGAGTATCCGGACTATCGAACTCGGGGGCTTCCTCCTCCACATCAGAAGGGACAGTCGACTCAGACTCATCCTCTTCCAAGGCTTCGTGATGAATAATCCCCTCAGGGAGAGGGGGCATACAAGGTGACACCGCCCAATCATGCATACAGACAACAAAAAATCAGCAAAAAACAAGTAAGAAACAGAAAAGCAATCAACAAAAATAAGATACTGCGTAGCACAACTATACCTCAGGAGGAGGATTCGAAGCATCAAAGGGAGGAACAACTGGCTCACTAGGAAGCACATCCTTGTCGGTGTACTTCGTGACCAGTCGAACCCTCTTGTCCACCTCACTCGCGGACATGCCATCGGTAGACACGCGAGTGGCATCATCAGCGCCAGCCCATTGAAATATGGGGTGGATTCTGGCTTGCAGGGGCTAGACGTGACGGCGTAGCCAAGTTCGGATGAGAGCGCAGCCTCCCTCCTCTTTGCCTATGCGACTCTCGAGGTCGCAGACGCGTTGATACAGCAAGTCTGTCTCCGCGAGCTCGCTAGGCATAACTATGTTCTTCCAGGAGCGCATCCTCCTGCACGGCGCCGCGGGATCGAAGGGCGCTAGTCCAAAATGCTCACCCTTGGCCTTCTGATCGCGGATGTAAAACCATTTATCCCTCCACCCTTGGACGGACTTCATGAGCTTGATGCCGAAGTAGGTGGCGGATGGGTCGACGTGGATTCCGCAACCACCTACATCGTAAACTAAAGAGCCAGATGCAGACTGGCGCTTCAATTTGAAGATGCGCTTGAAAAGGCCAAAGTGTGGCTCGATTCCGAGCCAGCACTCGCAAAGTGTGATGAAACAAGAGATGTGGAGGATCAAATTTGGGACAGCTGATGGAGCTAGAGCCCTTAGAAAGAAAGAAGACCCCTAAATAAGGGATGAAGAGGCAAGGAGAGACCGCGAATGATGAATGCAAGAAACATCACTCGAAACCCAACGGGAGGAGCAGGAATGGTCTCACCGCTAGGGACGCGCGCGTCGGCGACTGCAGTAGACAGCACTCTGTCTTGGCAAATAAGACGGAGATCAGACGCCTTGATGATGGAAGGGCGCCAGGCACCATTCGTGACACGGGTGCCCGCGACCTTCTTCTTCCCGCCGGCGGCGGTGCTGGTCCCCGCAGCGGTGGAGCCTCCCTTCTTCTTCGCCGCGGCAACGGTGGCCACGGAATTAGCAGCGGCGCATCCCTTCTTCTTCCTCATTGCGCAACGGCGGTGAGAACGGAGGAAGTAGCCGGCGAAGATACGGAGCTGGTCCAGCGCCGCAACAAGAAAGAGCGCAAGGAAACAGAGAGCAACAGCAATGGCGATGGCAGCAAGGATGAATGAGAACAGATGGGAAATTACCGTCGCAGCGCCGCTACTTAACCCCTGGAAGATGCAATCCAACGGCTCAGAAAAACCCTATTGGACGTGTGGCACACATCGTGTTGGACACGTGGAGAAGGGGAAGCGCGAACCGTCCCTCCACTACTCCCATTACGCACGGAAATCGAGGAGGCGCAGTTAAAATAAAGATTACACACGCCCAGTCAAATCAAAGTCAGAAAGTGGGACCCACTACTCGTCACGTCAAACTCGCTCACGCGGGCAACTGAGGTCATACAAGCGTCAGCACTGACGTCATCAAAGCTACGCAGCAAAAAACTTCGACTACTTTAGTCCTTGCTGGAGTCTTCGACTCCACCAAGCACTCGGGGGCTACTCCCATAGGGAGCACTGGCCGCGCACCCTACGATTTTCTTTTCTTTTTGCAGGAACAAGGGCAATCAGAAGCAAACCCAGGCCATTCGAAATACGATTCGATTATGGACATGGGTTACTCCCATAGGGAGCGCTGGAAAAATTCGACTGAAACAAGCAACCAAAAGACGACAGCAGTCGCAAAAGTTATTTAGTCCCTGCCTGAGTCTTCGACTCAACCAGGCACTGGGGGGCTACTCCCATAGGGAGCGCTGGTCGCGCACCCTATGATTATTTATACAGAAAACTGTGTGCTGATAACATCTGCACTCGAAGCTCATGGAGACACCGCCTCATAATTTTCCCTACAAAGAGACTGCGTCTCCTGGGTCACCCGAATCGTCTCCGCGATGATAAAATTTGGATGCCGCGCTTACAGCGTGAAGGTAAGACCTGAATAAGGCCTGGCAATGCATTTAGCTGCACACTACCAGAAATGTATCCGTGCCTACAGGTACGATGAACATTCCTTGACGGACACGTCGAGTGCTCACACCCATATAACTGGAATTCGACTCCTGTAAGACCTCTGCGGCCTGAGTCGAATTACACCAGCACTTTTCCGGATTCGAGCTTGGTATATACGGTCCAAATACGTATAGGCCCACGGTGTCGCCAAGGCCCAGACAAGGGACTCGAGTAGCCTACGGACTCTTGATTGCTTGAAGAACAAGAAGAAGTTAAAGATAGAAAGTTTGAAGGGGAAAAACCCTAACTTGTAACCGACTCGACCTGCTACCCGAGACCTAGCCTATCTATATAAAGGCTAGAAGGGGGCGGCGAGGAGGACACACGCAACCCTAGTTTCCACAATCCTCGCCAGATTGCATCTGCGCACCATTGTAACTTTCGACTCCTTCGATAATTCTACGAGCAGACAAGCAGGGGTAGGGACCTCTACGAGGCCTGAACCTGGGTAAATCTTTGTCCCCTGTGTGCTTGTTTGCTAGCCGATAGATGTCTCCAGCGCTCCCCCCTTCTCCAAAACCCAAGTCCATAACAATGGGCATTGATGAGTTAAATCCTCGTCAAATGGATTTTTGGAAGAATGCCAAACATTTGATGATGGTGATCCACTTCAAAGTGCAAGTCCAAAGGTATTAGTATTTGACTATGTACGCTTTGTACTATGTGTCATGTGAATGACACCACTATTGATGTTGATAGATTCTTTTAAAAGGAAAAGGAATTGCTGAAAGAGAATCTATAAAATATTTGGCAGAAAATAAAAGGTTGGAGATGTCCAACTTAGGTATACAGAAGATATACACGTTATGGTTGTACTCCTTGCTTGTTAAACAATGTGGTTCTTAGGTATTGGATACCGGTATTGGATACCGAATTGGTTGGTATGAAGTGTCATACAGGACAACACAATTCATGAACTAGAATGGCCTAAGTAACTAGCAAGAGAATAAGTGATGATGTTCATCGAAAACAAATAAAGTGTTATTGTGTTTTTCATTGTCGTCAAACCTAGCCTTCAAGATTTGTTTTAATAATTGTTATTTTGTTCCGGTATTACGAGAATAATGGTTGTTCAAATAATTACCGTATTCCATAAAGGATGGATGAACTTTTACAAGTCTAGTGGGAGAAATCACATCCATAAACACTATTGCTAAAATGTCGCAAGACAAATGATTAAAATATCACTTATGAAGTGACATCGTTGTTTTAAATTATATTGGAAAGTAAACATAACGAAACTCCATGTTGATGGATTTTTGGAGTCTTTGATTTTGATCAATTGACGCTTGTGAGACTTTCCTCGAGATAATTGAAAATCCGTTCATAGGCCAAAGAGGAACGGATGACTAGCTTATTGGAAATTGTGCATGCTGATGTGCGTAGTCCATTATGTGTAGCCATATGCGATGGATCTTTTTGCTTCATATGCTTTCTCTAGAAATTTAAGTGAATATATCTATATATTTACTTAATAAGGAAGAAGTATGAAACATTTGAAAATTGTTCAAAGACTTTCAAGATGAAGTGAAAAAACATTGTAACAAGAAAATAAAAGAGTTTATGATTTGATCATAAAGGAAGATATTTGAGTTACAGGTTTAGCAAAACACCTAAGATTTGAGGAATTGTTCCATGATTTGTGTTTTCCTGATAAACCATAGGAGTATGGCATATTCGAGAGATGAAATCAAACCGTGTATGACATGGTAAGATCAAAGGTGTCATTTATAAAACTGCCATTATGTTTTAAGGATTGAAGCTTTAGAGACTACCGCTTTTACACTGAAAAGAGCACCATCGTGATCCGTTGAAATGACACCATATGAGTTATGGTTTGGGATAAAACCCGAATTGTCTTTTCTTAAATTTTGGTATGCTATGCATAAGTAAAATGTTTACAACCAAAGTCGGATAAGCACATCTTTGTAGGTTATCCCAAAGAATTTGTTGGGAATTTCTCCATAACACTGAGGACAAAAGAGTTTGTTACTTGGAACGTTAAGTTTCTTGAGAAGGAATTTTTCACGAAAAGTTAAGTGGGAGGACAATAGAACTTTGATAAGGTTGTTAAACCTTAGCTATATGTGCTAAGTAGCGCAGCGCCGGAAAGTGTCCCGGTGGCGGCCACAATGCTCATGACTCCCGTGGTTACAAAGGGTGTGATCTCAGAGATTAGAGTTCCTATTGAACCGTATGGGTCAGTAAGAACCAAATAGTAAGATTTGATAAGCAAGTCGTTATTGTTTTGACAATGATGAACCGACTACATGCAAAGAAGCGATGATGGGCCCTGACTCCATAAAATGACTAGAAGTCATAGAATCCGTGATAGTATCCATACACGAGAAATCAAGTTTCTGAACTTGGAAGACCCTCCGGAAAGGCATGAAGCCTATCGGTTGTGTTTGGATCTATAAAGAAATAGACATGGATGTTTAACATCTATGAAATAGTCAACATGTCGGAAAGAAGTTTACGGCAACGTTCAAGGAGTTGACTATGATAAGATTTGATCTTTCATAGCGATATTTCGTCTTGACGGATTAATGTAGCAACCACTACATATAATTTGGTATATGGTAGTTGAATAAACAAAACAAGGTTCTTATAATAGAATGGTTACCTAGGACGTGTACATGACACGGTCCGAAGGGTTTTCTTAATTCAAAGGGTGCTAAAAGGGCATGCAAACTTCAATAGTTGAAGTAAGCATAGCGGAGTTGGAATCTTCACCATGATGAAACTGTTAAAAGAGTTTAAATTCATCGGAGATGATGAAGATGCTTGCATTTGCAAGAAATTAAGTGGGAGCACTAAGACATATTTCTAATACATTATGTAGAGGACATATTGTTGATTGGAAATGATGTATCTTGTATTGACACAAGTTAAGAATTTCATTAAAATGAGATTTTGATGAAAGACTTGGGCAAACCCGGAATATTTGGCATCAATATCTATATGGATAGATTGAGGCGCTAATTTGGTTGTGCCATACATACATATATGAGATATTGAAAGGGTTCAATATGGAAACAACAAGAAAGGTTCTTGCTGCATGGAAAGGATTGTATCAAGATTCAAGTGTTTCAACACTTGGTGAGTAAAATCACATGAAGATTTTGATCAGTTATACCATGATATGTATATATCCAGAATGTCCTATGCTCTAAATGTTATAAGCACATACCAGAATGATTCATAAGATGATCATTGGACGATAGTAAAGATATTCTTATGAGCTTTGGAAGAACTAAGAATATATCATGTATAAGTGACAAATAGTTAAAGGTAGTTCATTGTAAAGTGTTACATTGATACTAGTTTTGTCACAAGATACAAATTAAATTTATCTCAATTTAGACTATGGGTGGCACAATGTAATGGAAAGGATGTTCCATGGTGGATTTGGATGAGTTCCAAAGTTGAGACATTGTGACGGATACTACAACAAAAGGCTAAGTATATAACTGCTATAGTAGCATCAAAGGAGGGCATCTGTGTTAAGTAGTTTGTTATCAAACTAGGTGTGGTTCAAGGTGGGCTAATACTATGAAGATATATTGTGTGACAATAATATCAACATATTTTAACCGGAACGAACTAAAGGTCTCACCAAAGGACCAAATTTGTACAATGCCATCTCATTTGAGAATGAGTGATGCGTAGAGACGCAAAGACATGCAAATACACACGGACCTGAAACTGTCAGATCCGGAGATTATGTTAACAAGTAGCAATCACGTATATGCAACACCAGAAAGCCATAGGTGTTCAATACGCAAAGTTTTTCAAACTAGATTATTGACTCTAGTGCAAGTGGGAGACTGAAGGGAATATGCCCGAGAGGCAATAATAAAGTGGTTATTATCTTATTCCATGTTTATGATAAATGTTTATTTTGCATGCTATAATTGTATTGATCGGAAACGTCAATACATGTGTGTTTAATAAACAAAAAGGGTTCCTAGTTATGCCTCTCTTATAGACTAGCTTGTTGATTAACAAGATGAACAAGGTTTCCTGATCATAGACATTGGATGTTGTTAATAAGAAGGTCACAACATTAGTTGAATGATGTGATGAACATTCATCTGAAGTATAGCATTACGATCAAAGTCATTATGTTTATATTGCTATAACACTATACGAAGTAATCTTTATCCTTAGACCATGAGATCATGTTAATTGCTAACACCGGAAGAGTATCTTGACAACATCAAACGTCACACCGTAACAGGGTGACTATAAAGATGGGTTCAGTGCTACGAAGGTGTTATGTTGAGGCTCATGGATCAAGAGTGGAATTTGTCAATCCCGATGACGGATAGATATACTCTGGACCCTCTCGATGATATCACATTAAGATAGCTTGCAAGCAAGTGATGTGATCACTAGAATGTTATATCACGGGAACGAGAAAAGAGTGCATGTCGATAACGAGATCAAACTAGGTATGGAGATACCGATGATCGAATCTCAGACATGTAATATATCACGAGACAAAGGGATTTAGTTACTAGCGTTAAAGGTTCTCACGGTCACAGAAGTCATCGTTGAATATGCAGGAGTCAGTACGGATCTCCAGGTCCCGCTTCTGACTATTGATCTGAGAGGAGTCTCAATCATTTCTGCAATATTTGCGAACCATAGGGTGACACACTTAAGAGTTATCGGACACCATTTTGGAGCACATATGTTTCAGATGAAAGAATTGCAAAGCACAGGAATTGTTTCGATAGAAACCGGAAATTGTTTCGGGTGAAATTGCAGAAAGTGGTTCTGCATGTGATATTGAAATATTGCAAGGGTTTATATGTGAATGTTTATTAATTAAAGTAATTAAAAAAATTCTGAATAAATTTAATAAAAGAGTTTTATTAAATGAGAGAGCATTAAACTTGGAGAATTTTAATGCATTTAAAGTAGGGACTTTAAAGGGGAATGTGAAGCGGCATTTTAATGTGGAGGGGTTACCACCACATGAATGGGGAGCTGAGGAGTCACTCCCCATGCGCCGACCATGAAGGAGGGGCACCCCCCTCCTCCTATAAAAGGCCACCCTCTTCCTCCTTCTTCCACACACCTCCTTGTGAAGGATCTCTCTCCCCCTCTAGAATTATTCCCCCATGGTCTCGGATTAGCGAGATACATGTTCCCGGTGGCATTTCGTCTAGAAGGAGTTGCTGCTTCCATTGGATCACTGGAGCGAGGAGGCGGAGGTTGTCCGGTGGCTTGAACGTGTGTGTTAGTATGGATGCGCTTCTGAGTTGCGGCGCTCGGACTTCCTCACGATCTTGAGATCGGCAAGTGTACGACTACATCAACCACGAGTTCCTACTCGTTAAAAAAAACTCGTTGTCTTCGAGGGTAAATTCTCGTTGGATGTATGTCCACCCGTTGCTTTGTACCTAGTAGATAGATCTTGGCGTGTAGTTCTCATCGTAGGAAATTTTTTGTTTTCTATGCTGTGGACCCAACACTACTTTGATGATATTCTGATTTACAGCAAATCTTTAGAAGATCATTTGGAACATTTGCGTGTTGTTTTCAATGCTTTACGCGATGCATATTTGTTTGGTAATCTTGAGAAGTGCACGTTTTGCACCGATCGAGTTGCGTTTCTTGGCTATGTTGTTACATCACAGGGTATAGAAGTGGATCCAGCCAAGATTGAAGCAATTGAGAATTGGCTGTAGCCCAAGACGGTCACACAAGTGAGGAGTTTTCTTGGCATCGCTGGTTTTTATAGGCGTTTTGTCAAAGATTTTGGATCAATTGCTGCGCCGCTAAATCTGCTTATAAAGAAGGATGTGCCCTTTGTTTGGAGCGATGCACACCAACAAGCCTTCATGATATTGAAAGATAAGTTAACACATGCTCCATTACTCCAACTTCCTGATTTTACTAAGACTTTTGAGCTTGAATGTGATGCTAGTGGAATTGGTTTGGGAGGTGTGTTATTACAAGAGGGCAAACCTTTGCATATTTTAGTGAGAAATTGAGTGGGGATAGTATGAAATATTCTACTTATGATAAAGAATCATATGTGCTAGTTCGGACATTAGAAACTTGGCAACATTATTTATGGCCTAAAGAATTTGTTATGCATTCTAATCATGAATCTTTGAAGCATATTCGTAGTCAAGCTAAGCTGAATCGTCTCCATGCAAAGTGGGTTGAATTTATTGAGTCTTTTCCTTATGTTATCAAACACAAAAAGGGTAAAGATAATGTTATTGATGATGCTTTGTCGCGCTGTTATACTTTGTTATCTCAACTTGACTTCAAAATATTTGGATTGGAAACTATTAAGGAACAATATGTGCATGATGCTGAATTTAAAGATGTGTTGCGGAATTGTAGAGATGGTAGAACATGGAATAAATCCATCTTCAATGATGGATTTGTGTTCCGCGCTAACAAACTATGCATCCCAGATAGTTTTGTTTGTCTTTTATTGTTATAGGAAGCGCATGGAGGAGGACTAATGTGTCATTTTGGTGTAAAGAAGACGGAGGATGTTCTTGTTGCACACTTCTTTTGGCCACGCATGCGTCAAGATGTTGAGAGATTCATGGCACGCTGCACTACTTGTCAAAAAGCTAAGTCTCGCCTTAATCCATACGGTTTATATATGCCTCTTCATGTTCCTAGTGTCCCTTGGGAGGATATTTCTATGGACTTTGTTTTGGGATTGCCTCATACACAGAAGGGGAGGGATATCATTTTTGTTGTTGTGGATCGGTTTTCTAAGATGGCACACTTTATTCCTTATCACAAGACTTATGATGCTTCACATATTGTTGATTTGTTCTTTCGTGAAATTGTTCGATTACATGGTGTGCCAAATACTATTGTTTCTGATGGTGATACTAAATTTCTTAGCCAATTTTGGAGATGTTTATGGGCTAAGTTGGGGACAAAATTGTTGTTTAGTACTACATGTCATCCCCAAACTGATGGACAAACTGAAGTAGTCAACAGAACTTTGTCTACTATGTTGCGGGCTATTTTAAAGAAGAACTTAAAATTGAGGGAAGAGTGTTTACCTCATATTGAATTTTCTTATAATCGTTCGCTGCATTCTACCACAAAGTTGTGCCCATTTGAGATTGTGTATGATTTTGTTCCTTGTGCACCTATTGATTTATTGCCACTACCTTCTTTGCTGCAAAATAATTTGGATGCTACACAATATGCTGAAATGATATTAAAATTACATGAGACTACTAAAGACAACATATCACGCATGAATGCTAAGTATAAACTTGCTGGGATTGAGGGATAAAGCATGTTGTGTTTGATGTTGGTGATCTTGTTTGGTTGCATTTGCGCAAAGATCGTTTCCCTGATTTGTGCAAGTCTAAGTTAATGCCACGTGTCGCTGGTCCTTTTAAGGTGTTAGAGAAAATAAATGATAATGCATATAAACTTGAGCTACCTGTAGATTTTGGTACGGTTAGTCCTACATTTAACATTGCAGATCTAAAGCCTTACTTTGTAGAGGAAGATGAGATTGCGTCAAGGACGACTTCAATTCAAGAAGGGGAGCATGATGTGGACCTCCCATCTATTGATACACCCGCTGTACCTATAGCTACACAAATATAAGGACCTATCACTCGAGCTCGTGCCAAGCAACTTAACTATCAGGTACTTTCGTTTCTTGGAACTATTCCTCATATACACGAGAATATGATGTTGCCTAAATCATATGTGTTTGTTACTCTTAGGAATGATGAACCTAGCATGGACGAGAGGGACAAGCATTGGAACATAATCATACATGGAGATGGCAGCAAGCATATGAGGATTGAAGAGGATGCCACAAGTGGAGATTTCAGAACTTTGAAGCCACCATAATGAAGATTGAAGGCTTGGACGAAATATTCAAGAATATTACTCCATAGCTTCGCCCATAGCTTAATATGGTATTGTGTCACCTTTATTTTAGGCCAGACCCATGTTATTTTCGCAGGAATATTATCAACCACTTTTTAGAGTCCCTATTTTAGGGGAAAGGCTTGGCTGAAACCCCACCTTTTCCTCTTTAAATACCCCCATATCCATCACTTTAGACTCAGATTTTGTTTAGACTAAAAGTTAGCCATCATTGCAACTTTGTCAAGGCTTGAGTGTTGCAGAGACCTCTTGTACTTCGCACCTATCTAGGATCCCACGATTTTAATAAAGCTTTCATCTTTATCCGCAATATCTTGATTGCAACATTAGTTCTTACTTATTCTCGATGTTAGGTAGAAATTAAGACCCTTACTGGTCAGGATGATCATACTTCTGCAAGATCGGTAACCTCCAGGAGATTGGCCTACCCATTGCGTTGGCGCTCGTGCTCGCACGTGTAGTCGAATCGTCAAGCCCGAACTCCACTCAAATCGATTATCATTATCCCATCGAAAGATCGGACACGTTTGCCCTATCATAAAAGGTGCACCATATACATATTTCTTGAATATGCTTTAGCATCTTTGTTCTCAGCCCTATCCCACAATATATGTTTTGTTTTTTCTCGGCTAATTTAGTGTAGTGTTCTATATAATTGCACTATGACTTTTTCTACTTAAATTTAATTATGGAAATGATATAGTTAGATACACGTGGATTGATCTCAACTAATTGCAATATATAGACCTACAGTAAAGAGAGAGAGAGGAGGTTGAGATCATGGCTACTCGCACGCGAGACGTGCGCTACGAGTTACATATGTCCATTCAATATGTAAATTGAGCCAGTCGGTGGAAACCTGAGTGTGTTACTGGGTACTACTGTGGCATCAACGTGGTTGACTCTACCGATCTTGCAACCTCTAGGTGAATACTTAATTTTTCTGGTTGTGGATGTAGGTATGAATTTCCTAATAGATGTATTGTTCATTTTGTTAGGATAAAGGATCTAGCAATCTCGAGGTGAATACTTAATTTCTTTTGGTTGTGGATGCATGTATATATTTCCTGATAGCATATATTGTTCATTTTGTTGGGATAAGAATTGTATCTCTTGCATGACTTTCCTGTTTTTGACTTAATACATTGTTATGACTGTCAACCGATTGTAGATTGTTTATCTTTTGCGAAAACACTAGCACCATTGTAGAATGGCAAGTTCTTTTGGGTGTCACTGATGCTGCTTGTTTCTAGCTTAGATCTGGTTGAGATTCTTAGCTGTTGATATTTATTTGTGTTAAATGATACAAAATTTGGACGCATGGTATCCCACCCTCCAAATACCTAATAGCCAGTATTGTTCATTTTGTTGGAATAGGAATTGTATCAGTTGCATGGGTTATTAAATTATTAACTTTATCCGGTGCCACATTTCTTTGGTTGTGTTAGTGTAGTGCAGTTCCCGAGGTGCTCCACTCACTTTATTTACCTTCCACATGTCCTTATGTGTGTCTCTACTATCGGTCACAGCCTTAATTGTTGGATAAGTAGACAGTAAAATCCTAGGTTTCATGCTACTACTTATTTTTAGCCAATTGGATTTGGTCACCTTTAGATAGATTATTTATGCACACAATCATGTTTTTCTTGGTGTATATCAGGTGATACAAATGTATCTCTATCTCACTTTCCATGCGATAATTCGGCACAATCACTAGATCTTCTATAGAATGGGTAGACCATTGCCTATTCGGTGGGTTTTTTGTGGGGTTTTCTATTTTCGTACCCTCGGTTTATTAGTTATACTCAGTTTTCCCTAGCCGCTTAGTTTTTCCTCACTTTTGTACATCTTCTTGTACGAAACTCTTACATGGTCTAGAACTCGCTGTCTATCAGCCTTGCCGTTACGTGCTGACAAGTGGGGCCGCGTTCAGTCGGGTCCCGTAGTGGACCCTCGCCATTACGTGCTGACGAGTAGGGCCACGTTCTGTCGGTCCCGTACTGTACCCTTTCCGCATGCTAACAAGTGGGGTCGCGTTTAGTCGGTTCCCGTAGTGGATACCTCTCTCAACTTATCCAGATCAGCATCGGACCCACAGCTTATCCACGTGAGTGCCGGACCCACAACTTATCCATGTGAGTGTCGGACCCACAACTTACCAAGGTTGGCATTGTAAGATGGGACCCCGAGCTAGCTCCGCTCTCGCGCCCGTGTCGTTGCCTCCCCTTTCTTCTTCTTCTCTGGTGACGGTGGCCCTTTGTCTAGCTTCATTTTTATATAGTGAAATGTAATGCATATACGAAAATTATACACCTTTGAACTCTTTTAAATCACACTTTGGACATGATAATGTTGTTCTAAGAAAATCTTGAGAGATTATCATTTTCATAGAGTGGAATGTAATGCACAAATTATACACCTTTGAACACGTTCCCTTCAAATTATATTCAAGTTCATTTGTTTATGGAGTTAAAGTATCGATGAAAAACTCGTTATTTTGCATGGATAGAGGGGTGCCCACTGATAGATATAGGGGTTATCCTGTCCGCTAGATCACAGAGGATCAATGGTTGGTGGGCACGATCCGCGTGACAACTGTCTCAACCAATCAAAGCGTAGCAGCGAAGATGAGCATATGTGTGAGAGATTGTGACTAAGGGAGGAAAAAACTGAGTAGAACTTAAAAACTAAGAGCAAGACTAACAAAGGGATTCAAATAAAAAATATAAAAATATTTAAAAAATGGAAAATGCGTCTTTTATACAATAAAATAGATCTTGGCATACATCAAACTATTTGCAATTCAAATATATACCAGTTTGATAATTATTGCCTCATTCAGACAAACTATGTTTTGGGGAGGGATGTTTTGGGAAGATGCTTGAGTAGAAAGCCATGAACCTTCATAGATAGTAGGTGATTTGAGAAGTGGTGATTTAGGTTAAAACTTGATTTATATACATTTCTTATGGTGATAGGTCAAATAATAAGACTCCTTGGGTAGATGCCACTATATTTTGATCTTTTTAAATTTTTTGTGCATAAAATGACTCAATTAGCTAGCTAAAACATATTTGTTGACTCTCTGTTGACCAGCCACCGGAGGGTAAAACTGAGTATATTGCACATGGCAGCGTTAGTACTGGAGGGCAAAACTGAGTACAACCAAACTGCCAGTGTTACACTCGAGGGCAAAACTAAGCATAACTAAGTTGCCAGGGTTAGACATGAGGGAAAAATGTGACTTCACGGTACGCATGTGCAGTTCACGGGGCGGTAGCGGACACGTGTGGTCGTGCATGATGCAGTAGCGTACGCGGTTAAGCGGTGCATGGTGGTGCAACGAAACATTGCTTTCCTTCTCCTTTAATAGAGGCCTCCTCACTCTCACTCATCACTCACTTGCTCACTCAACCGTCTCCACTGTCCCATCATCTTCTGCAAACCCCCAAGAAAACCCCAACCACGCCGGTGATGGAGAAGAACGGCGTGGTGGCCATCGGTGCCTCCAAGGCCGCCGGCGAGGAGGCCCCCATCCCCGTACAGGCCCTCGTCTAGGCATCGAAGCATCCGCCGTCCCCTAGAGGCCCTCGTCCAGGCATCGAAGGAAGCCGTCGTCCTCGTCCCCGCATCCGCCATAGCCGCCGGCGAGGAGGGCCCCACCGGTCTCGGGTAGATCCCACTCGGCTAGGACCCCTATGAGGAGGTTGATTACATAAGGCCGAAGAACCCCTACGACACCAGTATCGCCGACCCATGGTCAGAGGTAACTAGGGTTTTCTCCCCTTCCCTTGTTCTTCCCCAGTTCCCATCGTTGGATGCTAGATCGTATGTTATTAGGATTCGGCTATTCATATTTACAGTAGCTAATCCTCTTGTGTTAGATCTCATATTTCCATGAGTCCCCCTGTTTGTATTTGAACCCCCCATTCGTAGTTGGGATCTGTATTCGATTTGGTTTGAGATTTGGGAAATAATCAAGGGATCTCAATCGGTTAATCCCGATAATCAAAGTATCTCAATCATGTCCTTATTGCACTCTACTATTTTTTCCAACAGGAGGATAACAGCGACATCTGCAGTGACGACGAGTCTAAGAACACCAAGACTCGTCATGTGCTGAGGAGGCTGAAGTCTGGCCAGTACAATAACTTCTTCGTTGGCGACGTCTACAGGTGCCCCTTCTGCACCACCAGGAGGCTCCGCGCCATGGACTTCAACTCTCTCGTGAAGCATGCCGAGGACGTGATGACCTTGGCGAGTCCATGAACGTCCACGTCTTCAGAACCAAGCACTAGGCGTTTGGCTTTTACCTCCGCAATCTCCAGAAGGTGGCTATCGAGAAGGGTCGCATGCCTCCGATCAAGTCCAAGGCACCCAAGGTCAAGGGACTAGGCAGCAAGAAGTGGAGGAGGCGCTAGAGGAAGGAGGCGGAGGCCATAAGGAGCCACTAATCTTGTGTTGCTGCTGATGTAAAGCAGCTTCGTTTGTCTTGTCTGTATTGAACTTGTCCGTTGCTGCTGCTGAGTAGCCTAATTGTCAAATCTCGCTCGTTAAGTAACGTACTATGTAACCTATATTCGCTACTTCATCTACGTCTGCTCTGTTTACTGAATTTATTTATGGTGCTGGTTAGATTTACTGCACTAGATTTGCTACCAGATTGAGGAAAAACGAGGGCCAGAAGGAACAATGAATGAAGAGAAAAGCTGCTCTAGATTCGATTCCTTTTTGGGCAAAAAAAAACATAGCTATTAGCGAGAGAGGGGAAAAGACGCTCTTAAAAGACCAATCATAAAAATAACAAAAAATAAAACTTCCAATTTAGACGACAGGGCGCACGTAACCATCAAACGCGCCCACATGGTCCCACACCACGTCCCCCATAATCAGCGAGAGATGGATGACTGGTCCACTGTGTATCCTGGCCCCACCTGTTAGCATGCAACGGTCGAGGCGACGTAATGTAACGCTCAACGCACGACCCGTTCTAACGCGGTCCCACCTGTCAGTATGAACAGTTAAGCCTCTGATCTGACGGCATCCCCCGTCTGAGCGCCTGTGAGGGTTTCAGAATAGAGGGAGGGAAAACGTGAGGAAAAACTAAGTGGCTGGAGAAAACTGAGTACAACTAACGAACCGAGTGCACGAAAATAGAAATCTCTTTTTTAATGCATGGTTAAATTTTCCCTACCCTCCTATATCAAAGATTTTTGTTGTTTACATATAAATATAAGGTTATTGTCATCTAGGCTTATATGCATATCCTCTTAATTTCAAGTGTTTATGCAACTGCTTGCATACAAACAATATAATCATAATAATTACTATATTTTCTTGCTTCCATAATTCCCGCAAAATTAAGCCTTGGATTTTGATCCAAGAAGCAACAGTCCCCAACTTGGGAGAGCCGGGCCAATTCAACCTAATTTAGCCTACTAGCATAATGTATATGTTTATGGTCGATCCTAATATATTAGAATATAGGCTTAGTGATCTTATCATAGTTCTAATTTCTTAGGTGGACTAACTAATGGTATACTTTTTTGTATATCATCATATTACTTGTGTTGTTAATTTATTATCATGGCTGTAGGTGGCTTGCGATTTTCCTTCACCGAAAATGATGATTTGTAATAACACGCTTGCTTGACAAACGGCCTTGAATACCCTCTCAATTTTCTTTGGAATAAAGTTAGTTCTATCTTAGCATGCATAGTTTTTGGGTGATTTTGTCTCTTGATTTATTTTACAGGCACGAGGTCCGCTGGGTTCTGTTCTTGGTATAGGTGCCATATTTAAACCAACATTAAGGAAAATAATCTGCCTTGCACCAAAAATGAGCTTTTTTATTTGAGAGATATTTAGCTTCTGTTACATGTTTGATTGTAGAGGTTTGCAAAGCTGGGTACATCATGTCCTGCTAGGCGCTATGCTTGAAGCCCTGGCTGCCTCGCCTAGCGCCCTGGTCATCTACACCAAGTTTCCTTTGATTGTAACGACAACGATGTACTCGTGATGGATGTTGTGCTTGTCGTTGATGCTTTGACTCCAGTGGCAGCACTCCCCATGGCTACAATTTCTAGGTAGTTAATTCACCCTATGACATGCTTTGACACTTTGTGTTTCACATGAAAAGGCATCACCAAAAGTTTTAACAAATACTTATTTGCTCGGAAATTTGTATGTTGCGTATTTTTCTTATTTTCTTTTGTGTCATACTTTATGTGGACAATAGCCTTTTTTCTTTTTGTGTGATCGTATAGCGCCTACTAGGTGCAGAACCATGGAGAGTAAAGGGTTGA
Organism: Avena eriantha; assembly: GCA_910589775.1. NCBI lineage: Eukaryota > Viridiplantae > Streptophyta > Magnoliopsida > Poales > Poaceae > Avena > Avena eriantha. The sequence goes on along the minus strand of OU342744.1, from coordinate 176,439,980 downwards.
AATACAAGAACTCATGATGTTAGGAAGAAGTTTCATGGGAAGATTACACAAGTACAATTGCTCTTGATGTGGTAGGTCAGTCGTTGAGGCATTGTGACTTTAGAGAACAAGTATGTCTCATATTTTTTTTGTTACATGTCGATACATAGAAGTTGAACACCATGCTCTCATGATTTGTCATGTTCCAATTGAGGAATATATATGCACGCTACTATAGTTTATTAGGGACACTTTATATTATACACCATAGTTGCTTCTGATTACTTTCCTATTGCAAAAGGTTTTCGTATTATTGTCTTTTTTAAGGAATGCGGTAGAGGAAGCCCCTACAGCGAGTTTTTTAAAAATAGTAAGAACCCAAATCTGCATCCGTGAGGATTTAAACCTGGGTGGTTGGGTTGTACATCCACTTCCCTAACCAAGTTTTCGTATTACTATCGTGTTTAATGAGCATGGAAAATCCATTCTTTTCATAGTACTATCATGTTTTTTGACTAAAATTGTTATTTGTTATGGTGTACAAGATAACAGCCCATGAAACCAATTAACAATATTTGTGTGGCTCTGACACCAAAAAGTGCATATTATTGTTGGTTTATTGTGCTCAAAGAATTGGCCTGTTATTTTTCCCGAAACGTTCTCCTGGATTTGCCTCAAGATTATATTATTTATCAGGCTACTCTTTGTTTTGGTAGGATCTGGAGTTTCCCATGGCCAGGTGCATGTGCCACCCTTTTCATGTTACATATGGAGTTTTGAATTGTTGGATTTGTTATTCCTTTTCCCCTTCACCTATACATAGTACAACGTGTCCATATAATCACTAATCTATTGTAATTTTACTAGCTCAAATATCTGGAGAGATGGAAGAATGAATGTAGGTTGGTAGGACCTTTGCATAGGTATCAAGCATGTCATGGTCCTCTTTTAGTGTTGCAGGCTCAGGCAAAGACTAGAGGTGAAAAATCGGTGTCAGAGAAAATAAGGAAATGTAGAAAAGAACTAATCACATACTTTGGTCTCTCTTGGAAGAAAGATAAGAATTGGCAATCTTGGAAGTGCTTTGAGGGAGAATGATGTAAACCTAAAATGCAAGGATGTTACAGGATCAGCAATAAAACCGACTTGTTGTCTCCGTAAAAATCTTATTATCCGGACTTCCTATATTTCGTTGCGAGCCCGTTGCGAGCAATGTAAAGGTGACTCCATTTGTTATTATTGTCACTGAAAGCTATATGTATGTGTTATTTATCTTTCAGATTTATCTTGCCCTGCATATAGCTTGGTTTCATGACTCCATGATAGCCAAGTATGACCCCCACCACTACAAGTACATGGCCTGCTGTCTACCATGGTGATGTTGTGCCCAAGGATGTGAACGTTGTTGTGTCCACCATCAAGACAAAGCGCACTATCCAGTTTGTGGACTGGTGTCGCACCGGTTTCAAGTGTGGTATCAACTACTGACCACCCAACATTGTCCCACGTGATGACCCTGGCAAGGTCAAGAGGGTTGTGTGCATGATCTCCACCTCCACCAGTGTTGTTAAGGTATTCTCCCGCATTGACCACAAGTTTGACCTGATGTACGCTAGGCGTGCCTTCATCCACTGGTACGTGGGTGAGGGTATGGAGGAGGGAGAGTTCTCTGAGACCCGTGAGGATTTTGCTGCCCTGGAGAAGGACTACAAAGAAGTTGGTGCTGAATTTGACGAGGGTGAGGATGGTGATGAGGGAGACGAGTAGTAGACTCTGCGTCCGGGTGCTTTCCCAAGGCCAACTACTACTGCTATCCAGTGATCTGCCCAGAGTGGCTTTTATCTTTTATCTGTCTGTTTAAATGTTTGTTTTGTGATGTTTGGTTTACAACATGTTCCGTTGCATGAACCTGTGGTATGGTTGAACCTGCTTTGCACCTTGGTTAATATGCATGTTATGGCACCTGGTTAATATGCATGTTATGTGGTATTTGTGCCTACTGCTACTACTGCAAGTTTATTATGGTTTGTATGTGTCCTTGTGTTTGATCACGCACTGTCTGGTGCTATCTACAAGTCTGTACTCTTCAGAAGTGCTCAGCCATGTGTAGTTCTGAACCCATCATGCTAACTGCTAAATTCTATTCCATGCAACATACACCCTCCGTCTCAAAATAGATGTCTCGGATTTGTCAAAATCATATAGATTCATCCACATTTTGACAAATTCGAGACATCTATTTTGAGACGGAGTTACATTTTGTTTTGTTTTATGTAAATCAATGTACATACAAATCTTTATCATTTCTAGCTCAAACTTATAAGTAAAATACTGTCTCTAGCTAAAACTTATAAGGGCTTGTTTGATTCATAGGAATTGCATAGGAATTGTGTAGGATTCAAATCCTATGGGAATTTTTCCTATATAATTGTTAAACAAACTTCCTCTTTCCATAGGATTCAAGTTGGCATGACATCTCAATCCTATGTTTTTCCTATTCCTATATTTTTCCTATCCTATGAATCAAACGAGCCCTAAGTAAAATACTGTCTCGCTCCGGCCTGGGCACTGGTGGGGCACCGGATCATCTAGTTTCCATAAAACGATCATCACAATGATAAGCAAATCGTTCAAGCTCCACTGCCACAATGGTAAGCAGAAAACAACGTGTAAAAATTGATATTACAGCACTTAGGTCTGAACCCATATGTGTTTGGCATATGTAAAATGCAAATATTTGTATGGATAATTCTCAATGACAGATTGATATTCAGGCGTAATGAAAGCAAATTATTGTACCAAGCAAGTAATCAACCTGATCGTGCCTCCATATTGAGGTTTTGCCTTACACTTCTCAGAACGAGCCTTTATTTCTAGACCAAATGAATTTCTCCACTACTTTCATTACTATAAGTTGAACAAGGTGGATGGAACAAAGAGGAATTTGAACAATCTACATCTTGCAATGATCTTCAAAGCAATGGATTTTACAAGAAAAAATAGTTAGTTTCCCAGTCATGAAGTGCAAAGACAGAAGCTCAGCTACAATGGATGTCACTCTTCAGCATCCTCCAGCTTCTCCAATTAGCATTCCCCTGCGTTGTCTTCAGTCGTAGCTGAGCTTCTGTCTTCAAAGTATTTCTGCATCTCCCCTTTCTGCAGTCCATCCCCCGATATGTTACTAGCAAAGTCATGATATCATAATGGTTACTTAGTAGTTCGTCACCAAACAGAAGGCAGGCAAACCTGAGCAGGGCATGCCAAATTGGCGGCTTAACATGTTCAGGATACACAGTGGCCTGTATCCAGCTTGTAAGTGTCGAGCCGCCACATTATGCAACTAACATACTTTCATTCAGCTTTGATCCTGCTGGGTACACCGATGGTTCCCTGTCAGAAGATTACATCTTTGAGCTGCAGATTAGCTTCAAAGACTGTAAGGTAAGTCCAATTTTGCGTCGTTGAAGCAAAGCTGTGGTAGCTGGACTACCAACAAAGGCACTAACTGCATCACAGTTGAGTATTTGATGCTCATGAAGGGCAAAGCGAAGCCAGAACACTGCGCAAAAAAAGCAAGAAGGAAAAACCATAAAGCAACAACTGAGAGTTATGCAGAAGCAGTACAACCTTCATAGTCATTTAAACGGATGAGCGCAGTATATTGAGTCACTGGGGCCACTCTCACATGTTCATAAGAAGAGAGCTTGTGCTGTGGTGCAGGACATACGTGAAGCAATCGCGACACACCAAACTAAAACTAACGCATGGTTGGTTGGTTCTGCATGGACAACGAATCACTTCCACTGTAGATTGATATGAATACTTAAACTACTAACCTTTTACAGTGCCACTTTGCGAATGTTCCTTTTCCTATTCTTAAACTACTAATTGATGTGAATACTTAATCTATGAACCTTTTCCTATAGAAAAAGGGCAAGCACTATCAATCTCAAAAACTTGAAATCTGCCCTCATTAAACTTCACAATTCTTCGGTTTTCCCAGAAAGAAGACAGCACATGTACCTTAAGCTTACAATGATAAATGATTTGCTTTCAAGTTTCAGCAAACATTGTCAGTAGTCAGCACTATTTCTAGAATGAGCTTTCAAATCATACAAGGTAAACATGACTCGTCCTACATGAACTTTCATGCAGCACAGAGTTGGCACTCTAATTGAACAACGAATGGTCGAACACCAATCGGACCATAGATATTTCAATAATCTAACCTACACAACCACAAAATTATATTCCTCCCCTTACTGCATACTCCATCACTAGTCTTCTTTTTAACCTTCACAGCGCAATTTTGAGCACATAGTCGAGGTTATTTATCAAATAGTTCAGCTAATGTGCTCAAAATTGCTTATGTCAAGAAGTAGAAAAAACAACAGTCCTACCTGAAAATCCAGAGCCATGCAATTCTCAACGCCCCCATGGACTGCATCTACTTTCCCATTTGTTCAGTTCCTTTTAGTGACATCTCAAGCTGCTCCATTCTCCGTGCTATGTCATGTTTCCCAAGATGTCGCAGCCCATCAACTACAACGTTAAAGGTCGGCGCCCGTGGCGCAAACCCAGCCTCATTCATCTCAAGAAGGTAGTTTGCAGCATCCAAGAACCTGCCACCCCTCACACACATTTTGACAAGCATCACATACACAGGCCGATTAGGTGGGTGCCCCTTCGATTTCATATCACCAAAAAAGGCGAAGGCATCAGCGAAGCGACCTGCCTTGCAGAGCGCCTTGACAATCGCTGCATAGAGACTTGGGAATGGCCGGTGACCATCTTCAACAGCCGCATAGAACAAACGGAATGCCTCCTCGATTCGGCCAGCCTTGGCCACAGCTGGTAGCATCACTTTGTATGTTGAGATGTCTGGGCACAAGCCACGACTGGAAGCATCGGCAAGAAGATTAACAGCAAATTCCACATCACCAGAATCACAAAGCGCCTGGGCGAGTGAGTTGAATGTGGCCACGTCAGGGAGGACGCCCTCCTTGGTGATCCGGAGAGCGAATGCCTTGGCCTCCTCCAGCTGCCCAGCTCGGACGAGCCCGTCGACGAGGAGGTCCCGGCCACGCACCGGCGGACTAAACCCGCGGCTCGCCATGTCATCGAGGAACGCCTGCGCCTCCCGGAGCTTCCCCGACGCGCACCAGGCATCGACGAGGGTGCTGAACGTGGCGCGGTCGGGGGCCACGCCCTTGCGTGCCATGCGGCGGATCAGCTTGTAGGCGCCGACGAAGTTACCATTGGCGCAGAGCGCGTCGAGGAGGGCGTTGTACACCTCGGTGGTCTGCGGGCAGCCGAAATGGGGGAGGCGGTTGAACACCTCGACGGCTTGCTCGGCGAGGCGGGAGTGGCCGTACGACGAGATGACGGCGGAGAAGGTGGACGGTGAGAGGGGAAGGCCGAGCGCACGCATGTCGTTGGTCTGGGTCCAGAGGTGGGTGAAGAGGCGCGCGCGGGCGAGCGGGAGGAGCAGTGCGTCAAAGTGCTCGGCGGACGGGGAGAAGTTGGGCTTCCCCCTAAGCCAGGCGAGGAAGCGCGCGGTGTGGAGGGGCTCGGCGGGGGCGGCGGCGCGGATGACGCGCAGAGCGAGGTCGGAGGGGAATGGGGACGGGAGGCGGAGACGGTTCAGGGTGCGCTCCAGGTAGAAGTCGCGCCGCACGATGGTGGAGAGGTGGTGGACCAACGCGAAGTAGGCGTCCTTGGAGGTCGGGTGCTGCGGTGCCTCCGCTTCGCCGGCGGCGTAGTCGGGGAGCGTCGCCAGACGGCGGAGGCCGAGCCGGTCGCCGAGGCGGCGGAGAACGGCGGCCGACATGACTCGTCTCAGATGTGGCCACGACGCGATCCGCGAGCTAAAGCTAGAGATGGGCCTATCGATGGTGGAGCCCATGACCGGTTCAATCACATGGGCCAGTAGCTGCTATATAACGGGCTTAAGTTTATATTATTTTGGGCTTGACAGCACAGGCCCATTTGAGCCCAGATAACTAGGGTTTGTGGAGGGTATAAAGACCGCGTCGCCTTGCGATCCCATCCCCGCCGCCGCTCTTCGTCCTCCTCTCTTCGCGTTAGGGTTAGGGTCGTTCGCTCCAGAAGGTAGCAAGCAGCTCGCACCAGAGCTTCCACCTCATGTTCCCGTGAGAATTCATCTTCTTCATCTAATTCGAACTCTGTTTTTGTTTTTGCCTACATATCAGAGATGGCGGTCCCTCTGCTGACGACGAAGATCGTGAAGAAGAGGGTCAAACAATTCAAGAGGGCCCATAGCGACCGCTACATTGGCCTCAAGGTAAAAACCTCGTATACAAACCTTCGATGTAAAGGAAACTGCAGGCAGTTCGTGTATTGGTTTCTCCGTGCAGATGATTTGACCTGCTTGTAGGTCGCGATTGTTACGCATGGCTGTAGTCTCAATAGTCTGCCGCGGTTCATGGCCTGTTTCAGTAGTGATATTATCGGGAGGCCTGTTGCTATAGAATGTATTTTGTTGATTTAGGTTGAAACCATTTATGGTATCAATAAATATGAAGTAGTGAACTCTTGTAGATAAGTGAATGATGCAAGTTTAAATTGAACTTGTTTGTTGGACTTGTACATAAGTGAACACTGGCTAGAAAGATAATGACAAATTGTTTGTTTGGAGTGTGTTGTTTTACCTTCTGTTTGGCTTCTGAAAGAAAGGAAGTGATGGCTTAGTAAAAGGTCTGAGTAAGAAAACATTTTCTTGAGTGAACATTGGGTTGAAGGAAGAGGGCCCTAGCCCTTGCATTAGTATAGTACTGTGGCTGTCGCAACCTCTTCTACAGCAATTAATTCATGTCTTCATGAAATGGAATGAATAAAAAAGGCGTGGGCTTCATTCTGAGTATGAATGCTTGCTTAGTCTTCTTCCAACACTTGTTTCCCAATGTGTGCTGAAGAAAATCAAGTTTTCTGCATGATTAAGACCCTCTGTCTGATCCTTTCAGCGAAGCTACTGCTACATTGTATACTAGTGTGAACCGAGGAGGGATTTTAGTTTGTTCTTCAATTTTGTTTGTTCTTTGAAATTCTTTAAGCAAGTTTACCCCCAATAGGCGCCAAGTGAGTTTTTGTTTCTATGCTGAGTATATTTTAGCATCCCATTGTTGTACACTGCCCCGTTTGTGTTACTCTGCTATAACTGTGACACCTGTGTTAACTGATTGTGCTTGTAGTTTGTATCCTTGTTTCTGAATGGCATCGAATTATTTTTATTATACAATCCATATGAAGCAGACCGTGCTAATTTTTTGTATTTCAGATGTCTTGAATATTTATATTCTTCTGGGCTTGTCCTTGTACATTTTCTGTTATCTTGTGCTTAAGCTGAATCATTTTTAATTGTTGATTGTAGACTAGCTGGCGCAGGCCGAAGGGTATCGATTCCCGTGTCAGGAGAAAGTTCAAGGGAGTCACGTTGATGCCCAACATTGGCTATGGGTCGGACAAGAAGACCAGGCACTACCTTCCTAACAAGTTCAAGAAGTTCGTTGTCCACAACATCTCTGAGCTGGAGCTGCTCATGATGCACAACAGGTAATGGTGTGATAACTTGTGCTGGATAGTTCAGAGAACTCCATACTCTCAAAGATAAATGACGATCTTACATATTTCTCTTTTCACTCTAGGGAGTTGTTCTAATGTTAATATACCTCATTTTGTGCAATCAGGACCTACTGTGCGGAGATTGCCCACAACGTCTCCACGAAGAAGCGCAAGGACATCGTCGAGCGTGCTGCACAGCTTGACATCGTGGTCACCAACAAGCTTGCCAGGCTCCGCAGCCAGGAGGATGAGTAGAGTGTTCTTGATTGAGTTACTATGTTTTGGTAATGGTTCGTATGTAGGAAACTGTTCCGCTTATCTCCCATCGTGCTATTGTCATGGATACATGTTTAGCTCAACCTTGTTATCGGCGGTGCCTCTAATGTGCGAAAGATGTACTGTTGCCTTGAGAATATAATTCTCGTTGCCAATTGCTTGAAATCTAGTTCTGGCTTCTGCTTTATATGCTGGTGACCAAGTTTCGAAGAACTGTTTTAGATCTTCTGAATGTTAGTGGTGACACTGTCTACGTCTGGGAAATATGGTTTCTGCCTGTGTGGACTGTATTTTTTCGTGAAGTCTAAACTGTGATGCATCACTGCATTGAAACTTCAGGACATTGGTGTTTCTTCGGATGACAAGATGTCATAGTGTGATCATAGTTTATTCGAGTCGTTTCTTCCTTGAGCTCAGCAACCAGCAGAAGATAATAATAATCAGCAGTATAATCCTCATCACTAAATTGCATTGTTTGTGATACTGAAACCGTGGTGTCATTTAGCTACACTTGTCATTGGTGGAATTAGCTCAGTTTGCAGGTGTTGAATCAAGGATATCTGTAATGTGCAGAAATAGGTAGGACATTTGCGCATTTCCGTATTCCAACAAACACTCGAAGTCTACGTGAAAATAGGAGGATCACTACACAGGTTTTTTTTAAACGCACAACGCTTCTTCACCATTCTCCACCACACTGTCCACATGTTTGGAAACCTGGAACTATGATTTCACATTATTTTGGTGCCTACCCTTTGGAAGGAGGTAAGACCCTCACCTCCCTGGCGGCCTCCTACGACGTGCGCGGCAACCGGGCTTGGCTTGCGTGGCCATGGGGGCGAGGTCGCTCGCTGAGCTCGGATTTTGGGTCCCCATGCCCAGATCTGCGCGTGTGCGTCGCTGTCGGTCGGGGTAGCGGCTGGTGGCTGCTGGCCATGGAGGAGGGGTGCATGCTGCGGCTGCTAGCAGCGGTTTGCCGGGGCGGCGGCCCCGTGCAGTGGCGGCCGGGGGCTCCGACCACGGGGGTGGTGTTGCTGCCGATTTGGTCCTGGTTGCCTCCTGCGCGTTGAATCCACGTCTCCAGGTTACGATCGCGTGTCTGGCCTGGCTGGCGGTGTTGTGGCGCGACACCGTCGGTAGGAGAGGTGGTGGTTCGTGGGGGTGTGCTGTGGGTGCTAGTGGCCCGTCCGAGCTTGGCAACAGAGTGATGGGCAGTCTGCCTGACGGTCAGTAGTCTTCAATGAACATGGTGGTGGCTGGCGAGCGGCCGATTCAGGTTGTAGGTTGTCAAGCATCTCTAGGAGAAATCCTTGCTCCGGTTGCCGGAGTCGGCGATGGTGACGCCCACGGGTGCCGCCGACTTCTCTGGAAGCATCGTCCTGAGTTGTGCTCTCTCCTACTCCTGCGGCCTTCGCTCCAGAGGGTAACCTCAGATCCGGGATCAGGAGGCGTGCGTCTCTTACCTTCTTGTGGGCATCGTCTCGTCTCTTACCTTCTTGTGGGCATCGTCTCGGAGTTGACTACGACCAGGGGTTCATTGAAGGGGGCTTGTTGCCGGGCAGCTGTGCAAGATCCAAGGGTGAAGTTTGGCAATGCCTCGAGCTGAAGTCGGGTCGTGGGCGGGCTTCGGTAGTCGGTTATTCTCGGCATGTCCGATGGGTTCTTCTGCTTCACTATGTTGCTGTGGAGTCAGAACTGCGGTGAAGATTGTCCAGACGGCGACGATGACCGGCCACCGATGGTCTCCGCGGAGTACTCGGTCGGCGCAAGTCTAGCATAATTCTCTTGTGAAGCTCGTCGTCTGAGTCTGAGTTATCTCTCCTTGGCGCGTGTGGCCAATTAATGACATAGGCCGACGTGGTTTCTGGCGCCTTCCGTGAGGCTCTGTTCAGGAAGTAGCTGGTGAAGTCGGAGTCACTGACTCGCGGAAGAGTGATGACGATGGATGACGCTTCGTGGCAACCTCGACGCCGGTTTTTTTGTGCGTCTGTGTTTCGTGTGGGTAGCCAGATTCACTGTGGTGGTGTCCAATATGGTCGTGTTTCACGACGACGTCCCTTCAAATAAACCGGTCACTTCTCTTCGAGTTTCTTAAATAAAATGAGAAAAAATGGTCTGTTTTGTTTTAAAGAAATAGTAAAATTATTTAGGTGCCTTCGATCTCGCGCATTCTCCATGCGAGTGAACCGAATAAAAGACCTTTCCACCCCTCCACTCTTTTGCACAACCGACCGAAGCATTTGTCCCCTCGAGAGACAAAAGAGAAGAAAAGAAGATAAAATCGTCCGTCGTGGATCTTCATGTTAGGTACAGTAGAAGAAGCTTTTATGGGGGGCGACCCTTAGTTCCACGGCAGCCACAGCGTACACCTGTAGGGCTACAGTATCGCCCGTACAAAGCGATCATCCACAGTGCTCCTCCTGCTTTTCCCCTTCCTGTATGCGTTTCTAGCTTTTCCACCCCCAACGGCCCCCGAACTGGCCGGTGCCGTTTCTGCTCCAAACTTCACATCAACGTCCACGCGGACTCGTCTAAAATTACAAAGCCCATGTAGACGGAGAACACCTCAAGTCCTCAACTGCTACCGCAAACGAACAACGGCAACGCACCCAGAGGGTTTTGGTAGAGAGTAGATCACTTTTTCTTCTTTGGAAAAGAAAGATGCTAGGTACTTACTTCAGAGTTCAGACTGCATTATGCCTAGTGATACTGAACTGAAGCATCCCTCTCGGCTTCAGTGGTGATAGCACAGAAGCTGTTTTCGGCAGCATCGCTCGGCACCGTCGCGGAGATCACCTAGTCGGGAAACGCCACTGACTCGCTCGGACTCGGTGTGTTTTCAACGTGTCGTGGAACCAGGGGCGGAGCTCCCAGTAGTCGCGGACATACGAGCTCTTTTCAGTTCATCGTGTCCCGGTAAGAAGATCTCTTTGCAGGAATGGACGACGCATTGGATACGAAAACGATCTCCAAGTCTGCAACTATGAAAACGGCACTTAATTTTGTTTCAGACATTGTAGGAATATCATATGGAAACACTTTTCATGACAGAGTTGCTATGGTCCATCTGTTTTTCTAAGCAGCCTAGATTGGGTTTTCTACGTTAATAAGCTCTCAAAGATTACAACACCCTAAATGCTATTTCTGAAAATCCAGGGAGACGAGACGAATGCTGTAACTTGTAAGCTGCAACCGGCAACATTGCTTTAGGAGGACAATCACAGCGTCGTCGCACAGCTCCGAGCAGTAACTTGCTTGTAGAATCACGTCACGTAGGCTGAGCTTTACTTGCTGCTCTAGTACTACCAGTGACTTTCTTCCCTCCGAGAGCTTTTGCTAGGGTAGGAAGTTGACCTGTGAGGCATTGGCAATTCACCGTCGCCTTTCCTTCCTTTGCCGGCCGCTGGTGCTGTTGGTTCGTGGCTAGCTATAGATAGGGCGCCGTGATGAGCAGCGTGCAGGACAGTGAAAACAAAAGTCAAAAGACCATCTATCACGGGGCTACGTAGCACAGCCATGTCCCTCACGTCCGCTCTAATTGTGCTCCACCGTTTTATGGGCATTCATGTTGCTGTCAGGGACTTGACGGTACGCCACGGCAACATGCCATCTTGCCCATGCCCGATGCCTCAGCCGTTTTGGCCAAGGCACCGTCGATCTTGGGCTAAATTAGAGTTGTCAGCATAAAACCGGCACACTGAAGGTGGAATTTCGAAAAACGACCAGTTCATGTTTCAATCGTAAAAAACACACGCGCACGCTGAATTTAGGCTGGGATTATCTAGTAGATTTTCCACTTAATTTAGGCTAGGATTATGTGGTGAATGTAGTGTAGGAATTAGGCTTGGAATGTTAATTGGACATTTAAGCTAGTTATCTGAATTTCATGTGGTGTTCAATTTACTATTTAGATAGTAGTGTTAACTGGACATTTAACCGAATTACATGGACTGTACGTGAACATTTTGCTGAATTTCACACAGTTATGTGAAGATTAATCTTAACTGAACATTTATCTACATCATTTTATCTGTGCAGTTTGGAGGATGAAATATGGATATTAGGTTTAATTTCCCTCGTGAGGACATTTTAGAGAGAACTCTATGCACATTTGACATTACTATGCTTAACCTGATGACACTTTATTGAAGGGCATGTATATGGTTACAGAGATACCATATATACTATGTTAAGGAAAATGCATTGAAGGAATGGAGCCAGTTAACAACATGGCAAAGGTGAAGAAAATGATAGAATTATTTAACCATGAGAATGTGTTGAACTTGACTATAATTAAGTAGAATGCTCTAGTACCCGCTGGACCGAACCACGATGAATTGGAAGCTAAGGTGCAATTCAATGAGCCCGTTCTCTATTCTGTTGACAAGGGTGGAGTGACTCACATTGGTGAGGATGAAGATGAAGTCATTTATCCAGTTGTAGTTGACTTCTCAGATGTTCTATATATTGGAACATACCATAGCTACAGCATGGAGAAGGACAAGAAAATTGTGTCAGTTGAGGTTGTTGATTCAGAAGAGGATGATTAGTTCTTTGGAGGGAAAAACATCGGAGAATACACATTGAGGTTGTTGATTCAGAAGAGGATAATTAATTCTTTGGAGGGAAAAACATCGGAGAATACACATTGAGGTTGTTGATTCAGAAGAGGATGATTAGTTCTTTGGAGGGAAAAACATCAGAGAATACACACCTGAAGATCATAACACTGTTGTAGCAAAGGAGCTACAATTAATCAAGAAATTAAAGAGACAAAGAAAAGAAGCTCAAGATCACAAGAACTTAGGCGACAGAAGAAACAGAGAGGCAATCCCGACCAACATTTTGAAGAAGATACAGATGTGAAAGAGTTTTATGAAGAAGAGAAAGAGTCAGAGGTAGAGGAAGTAGCAACATTTTTGTGGAGAAGAAGGAAGTGAGGCCAAGGGCAACTAGCAGATCTCATCATAGTGAAGACATGAGAGCCATTTTATTTTGTAGACCTTTTCTGTATACCTGATAAATTTAGAGATAAATGATATAAATTATATAAACAATTCTTAATTCCTAACAAATTCATAGAAAAATCATATAAAATATAGGAACAATTTTGAATGCCTAAAAATTGATAGAAAAATGATATAAATGTTTCTCAATGCCTAAAACATTCATAGGAAAATTATATAGAATACATGATTTTTTGAATGCCTTATAAATACATGGTAAAATCATTTAAATTAAATGAACATTTTTTGAATGCCTACAAAGTTTATAAAAATGATATAAATTACATATACATTTCTTAAGCCTACATTTTTTTAGAAACATCATATCATATAGGAACAATATTGAATGAGTTATAAATCTAGGACCAGTGTTTGTCCCTTCAAACGCCACACACTTCCGCGGCTCTAGCCTATGCACGCGACACACCTACGGACACCCTCACCGCTATCCCGTGGAATGTGGGGTCGTCACAAGTATTTGGAGCATAGTTCATGTCGACTATGTCCCTAATCACAAAGAAATCGGATTTACTAGAGCTAAATCGAGGCAAAATAAATAAAAGCCCAGATCGAAATCACAAACCCTAACCCTAGAAATTGAGGAACTTACCCATAGCAGAGATGGGTTTGATGATTCGTCGACGTTCCACGAAGACATGGCGACAACGGATGACGGAGGACCCGCACGGAACGCCGGCGATGATGGATCTGCGATGCCAGAGGCGAAGCACGAGCTCTACGGTGACACGTAGTAGCGGTGCCCCCTCCCCACCCCACCCCCGTTTGCATGTCAATTCGTCGTCAAATGAGAATTAGCGCATATTGTAAAAAACCTACCAAAGAATAATGGTTTTTGCGATGGAAATGTAAACCGATGGTTTTTCAAAATTCCACCTTCAAAACTAAGAAGGGCCAGCGTTGGTTGGTGTTTCTGTAAAAAAAAAAAAGGCAGCAAGCAATGATTGAGACGAGGAAAGGAAATAGTATATGTCCGAGAGGCAACTAGTCCTTCCTCCTCGCTTCCAATTCTATATGTCGAGATCCACCAAACTTGTGTGTTCAGATCCAACAACTAGGATACAAAACCAGGAAACAAACACCCGACGTTAAGAGGAAACACCGGGCGAAGCTCACAGGTCGTTCGACCGATGCGATATGTACTACCAGCTCCCTTCCACATTACTGCTACGAGGCGCCAGCGTGGCGGGACGTACTCTTGCATGCATGCATGAGCTGACAGAAAGAGCCGCGAGAACAACGCCTCTTTGACATGTCAGGGGCGTTCACACTCATCAAACACGCACGCCTTCGGGGTTACCTCCAACCTCTGGCAGCGTGTTGTTATGCCATTGTCTGTATACCTGTTCTCTGTCATGCTTCTTGCTGACCATGTATCTGTGGCAGTAAATAGTAGTTCGGCCCAGCCCTTTCGCCCACAAACATGTCTTTTTTTGTTTGAGCAAGCCCATGGATTTATGCATTCGTGATTTCCCTTCCCTTCTGCCCCCAAATGATTGAGCAGGACAAGCCGGAGGGAGTACACGAGTAATAAATAGAGTTACAGTATACTAGATCATTAGGCCAACTTTTTCCATGGTGTTCTTGATTAAACAAGTACAGAGGCGGCACGGTACTGTGGCAGGAGGACGGCCAATAATTAAGATGCTCCTTCTCCTCCTCCTAATCTCCTCCTGTATTTATCGCTGTTTATTCGTTCCCCGGCCGGGGAGATCTGCTGGGTTCGTACCGCAGAGATTAAGGGAAAGGAGTCCGGCAAGTCCCTTGGGCGACTCATAATCGGGGACCGTGTGTGGATTCGGTTCACCTACTGGCCTTGTCCTTTTTTTTCCGACGGTAGTTGCTCAGAAAGAAAGAAAGAAATGGGATCGCCAGAAGATCGACGAGGAGTCTTTGCTGTGGGCTGTGGACGGTAGCTGGCTGCAAGCTAAGATTCTACTACTCCCTCCGACCCATTTTAGTTGATTCGGATTTGTCTAAATTCAAATGTATCTACACATATTTTAGTATAAGATACATCTAAATCTAGAAAAATCCAAGTCAACTAATATGTGTCGAAGGGACTACTAAAATGTCAGGCCACGGGTACTGTAACACGGGCAGACTCGGTTCTGTAGACTGTCAGTGGCTCGGCGACGACGCGGTTCCGAGGCCCTCTCTGGAACACAAGATTTTTTTCTCAATTCTCCAGAAACACCGAGTACTACAATGGATACTGGGGGCACCATGGCAGGTCATGTATTGGTAATTCAGCCCCAGTTGTGCCTGAACATCACGAAATTCTCGGCCAAGAATACCATTACTCGGTTGTTCTAGACAGTCATTTAGATATGCAACTCGCTCTAAATTCGTAATTGTCGTCGCGATTGATTATTACAAACAGTCGGCGGTGGTTAGACGCCGTGGCGCATGTGACTCCTGCAGCGATCCCGAGAGGCCCGTTAGAATAAGATGCAGAGATTAGCTACAATAATAGTATGATCTGATCGGAAAATCGTCTGATTGGCTTAAGGGCTAACTTATTCTATCGTCAGGGTATTACTTTACTCGGCTCACCCTTTGCGTTCCGTTGACAAAATTAAGAATGTACTCCTACTAGAGAGGATGCCTTGAGGAGGGACAAATATTCAAACAGGCCACTGTTGCAGCTTTTTTTTTTTTGCGGTAAAACATAATATATTAGGCCACTGTTGCAGCTAATTAAACTTCTACGCGCTGTTCTCTGACATATTTGGTGTAGACAAAAGAAGATGCCCAGAGCCACTTGGAACATTTCTTTTAGCTACTAGCTTGAAATGATATGGACAAGAACATATATATATCTGGTGTAAAATTATGCGCCCACGGATAGAACTGTCACGGTAAAGAAACCCGAGGCTGCGTGCACCACAAGCTTACCTTGTTTTGGCACGAGATTTTTTTTTAACGCACCCAACTCAATTAAGCTGCAGAAAAGTGGCAGGTACAAAAATACAAGGAGGCCCTAACACAAACACTCGCACAAAGAACATAAAAAAACCGAAGATAAGGACCTCCACAAGTATGAAAAACACCAAAATACAAGAAAAAAAATCATCCAGCCCTTGGTGTCTCTGCCACAGTCGTCGGTGACCTCGGAGGCGAAGCCAGCGTCGAGGTCCGAGAAGGGGGCTTGACTAGACTTGACCGGTGAAGAATCCCTGCAACCGGCCACCTCGAAGACTCTGGGGACGAGACCACTTGGAGAAAGGGAGGCGACGAGCACCGGCGCAGAAAAGGAGCAGCGGCAGCCCTACTGCCACTGAGTCCGACGCGATGACGGCACAAGCTGCCATGAAACCGCCCGAGAGAAGCTCCAAAAAAAGACAAGACCCGGGGGCACCGGGCCAACCTCTTCACCGAGCAGAACCACCAACACAGCACCTCTTCCCCGCTCGCCCTCACCGCCACGGCCGACCACAAGCCAAGAAAAGAAGCTGAATCGGAAGTTCCATCAGAGAAGCGCGAACAGATTTTCCGAGCCGCAAACACCTCGTTGCAACCTCCCGACGCTGCTCCATCGCGCCCAAGAGTAGCTCGGCAACATCCACCGCCAAAAGCCAGCCGCACCACTGACGATTCCACCATCTCCCTCGCCACCCCCGCTGGCCAAGAGAGTAGAATCGACAAATAGGCAGCAATGAAAGCGACGTAAGCCCTTATTTGGGAAGCTCGCCGCCGAGAAACACGGTGCTAA
The DNA here is from genome assembly GCA_910589775.1 of Avena eriantha. Lineage (NCBI taxonomy): Eukaryota > Viridiplantae > Streptophyta > Magnoliopsida > Poales > Poaceae > Avena > Avena eriantha. The sequence goes on along the minus strand of OU342744.1, from coordinate 176,423,405 downwards.
CCTCAGCCAAGGAGGCTCGACACCGAAGCTCAGAAGCATCCCCCTGGCACCGCGCCCAAGCACCACCTCAGGGAAGCTAACCCAGCCTCCTCCCTGTCGGTGCCCAACCCCGCTTCCAACCCTCCGTCCCTCGCCGCCACGGCCGGCCGACAAGGAGGGAAGAAAGAAAGGAGGCGCATCAAAAGGATGAAGCCTAGGGCCTTATTCATGGAGATGCTGATGCTGCCCTCCACCCTCAGCTCCAACCATCGGAGGAGCTTGGCCCAGGGAGCTCGTCCACCACTCCTGGCAGAACGCTAGACGACGGCAAACGGCCGCAGACAACACCTACTTAAGCCTAGGATTAACTCCCGTGCCTCCCTGCCCCTACTCCGGCCGGCTATTCCGGCGGAGAGGGCGGCGAAGAGGGCCGGCGGCGGCGGCCGACTCTCAAGGGGAACGGGGAGGGGGCAAGAGCAAGGGGCGAGAGGATAAGGTTCTCTTTCGGCGCGAGATTAAAAATCCTCATAGGAGACGAAGGAAGATATTTAGATAAAGGATTGAGTAAAATACATCATACATCATGGAACTTGTCCGTATAAATCAGTTTGATCCCTGTATTCAGAAAAGTTTAATTTACGGTCATGAAAGACGCATGGTCGGGTTAGGTACGGTCACCGCATACTATCCAGCTACGTATTTAGCGACGTGCAGGTTTTGACATGTTTCCACCATTGGATGGTCCACTTACCCGCGGTTTTTTTCATAAAAACACCAACACCTACTATTTTTCCTCCGCCGCCTAGCTGTTTTCCCGCCGACCGCACCACGATCCTGAGCCTCTCCCTGCCTTGAGCTCACCGGCGGTTGTCTTCGCTACGCAGGAGCTTTGTGCATGTGTGGCCGCAGCATGTACATGCCTTCCACCACCCTGGATCTCACATACACCGTCGTCGTGTTCACTTCCAGCAGATTCTGTTTGAACCCGTTGGTCGCGCCGCCGTTATCGTTCAGGGCTAGCGCCGGCATGAGTCCATGCTGGCGAGCAGCGCGCATCAGTCCATGTTGGCAGTCAGGTCCATGCCGGCCGCGAAGTGGGCGAAGCTCCGGGCACACGCACACGGCGTCGGCGTAGGACGCACCCTTGCACCGACACAACGTTCCCAGGAGCATGCTGCCGTCGCCGGCGTTATGCTCCTGCGCATACCAACGTGCCGTTCTTCACCACCTGGTGAGCCTATCCTTTTCAAGGACCGTTTTCCAAGCTGCTTGGTTCACGCCCCCGTCGACACCCTGCTCCGTCTCGTCTCCAAGTGCTTCGGCATCGGCATCTCCACTTGCCAGAACCTCGTGCTCGAGGTTTGTGGCGCCGTCCACACCATCCGGCCATCCCCATGTCGTGGTTCCTCTAGTGGCCCTCGAACGGCGTCGTGGCGGACGACGTCAAGGCCAGCTTCGAGGCCGGCTCCAGTGTGCCAGGCGTGGTGAGCACCATGTAGACCTCCTACTCGATCATGCTGTAGGGGTCGTCGCTCCCAACAACGCATTCACCGACGTGTGCATCGGTTGGCCGGCCTCCATGTCCGACGGCCAGGTGCTCAACAAGTCCGCTCTTCGGCAGCGTGTTGCGGCCGACATGATGGCTATTGGCTGCATCTTGGGTTTTCAGCGGTCTCGAGTGCCCGGACGACGAGTTGGCGTCCATGTTCCGCTGAGCATCATGCTTCATGTTCACCTATGAGGATGTGCTGTGGCCGGAGATGGAGCTCCTCTGGACGACATGCAGCTGGGTTTGTCGTTAGAACCCCGTACAGATGACCATTAGGAATACGGGCCAATTCTAGAAATAAGAGATTTTCAGGTGGTTTTATGTAAAAAGCACAGCCTATCTAGATGCTTCTGCCACTACCAGACGGGTCCCACGCTGCCAGGTCACTCAATACGTAGCTGAATCGTATATAGTGACCGTACCTGATCCGGTAACGCGTCTTCGGTGATCGTAAATTGAACTTTTCTAAGTAGAGGGACCAAACTGATTTATACGGACAAGTTCCGTGATATCCGATGTATTTTACTCTAAAGGATTTTATCGCTCCAACACCGCGCAACAAGAGGGTCTGTCAACCTGTGCTCTACGTCCACACACGTAAGCTCAAGAATAGACTTTTTTGTTTTACCGATATAAAGGCAGTATATTGGTAACACACGGGCTGAGGAAAAAATTCTCCAACAACAACTCCAAGGAGATAACAAAATGCAAGCGTCACTGTTGCCGGATCTAACCACTGAAGGCCAGATCATGGTTCTAACCACCGATGTGTAAACACCGCCATTGCTAGATACAACCAGCTCGTAGGTTAAACCTAAGAGTTTTCACCCTGGATCTCGAGACCCGGTACTCAAGGAGCATTACCAAACCATCGCACACCTTATGTTGTCGCCCCCAATTGTCACGACAGAGCATATGCACCCAAAGATGGACGTTGTCACACATTCCTGACGTAAACACTGTCACAGGATTGACCCTAGGTAACTTCCCCGATGAGCGAAATAGGAAAAATGTATTGTATCCACACAAAGCCTAGCGTGAGACCACAACTTTAATAGCCCTCGTATCGGTAGCCGAACCCTTTTTTCCAGGCTCTCGCAAGGAAGAGGGTCGCCTCTAGCTACCCTCGGCCACCGGCTCCGCTATCGCCGGTTCCCCTGCCCTCCGCCATCCGTTGCAGCGGCTAGAGGGTGGAGGAACCTCAGATTGGCTGACCGGTCCACAAAGGGTCTTTGAGTTCTTCGCCTCCGGTGTAGGGGCATTGGCGGCAATAAGAACAAAGGTCCTTCGGCTCACCCTAAATCGGTGTTCTTCCTTGGAAGAGTATCGACGGGCTGGAGTTTGGATTCGATCGCCCGACATTAGGCTTGGCATGATAAAGATTTGTCCACAATGACAATGGTTAGTGGAGGAGAATGATATCGCAACATATTGGTGTTCTCAGGTTCTGCCTCCACCCGATGAAGCTCAACCAGGTACGGCTTCATCAGGGAACTTGCGAGTTTGGTGTCCCTCATCTGTGTCTGGCTGGAGCTGGGATTATCTCCCGGACCATCTTGGTACTAGCTTTTCTAGGACGGCTGTCTCTCTAGATCATGGTCGCCGGCATCTTTTGGTCTACATCGACGACTTCCCGGCCGCTGCTTCTTCAAGCGTCTGGGTTTTTCAAGTTTTCTCTGGCCCAAGCTTTGCTACGCTGGAGCCCGGAGGCCTAGAGAGGGCATTGCGATTTGCTCACGGCGCGCCGTTGAGGGAACCATAAGGAAGATGGTGCTGAACTTTTATTGTTTTACTTCTTTTTGTAAGCATGTTCTTGTAATTTATGGACTTTCATACCATATATATGGCTTTATGACTCTCCGCGACAAAAAAAAGTCTAGCGTGAGAACGAATCTAGGTCTGATAAAATGGGAACCATTGGATCATTATAAGATGGATACTTCCTCCGTCCGCAAATACGTGTACTTCTATCCTTGTCCTAAGTCAAAGTTAATAAAGTTTGACTAACTCTATAGAAAACATAGCAATATTAATGACTCTTAATTGGTACCAGCAAATATGTTTTCAAATTTAGTTCCATAATATGTCAATTTGACATAATATATGTTGCTATATTTATCTATAAAATTGATCAAATTTAATAAAATTTGACTTAGACAAAAACTAGAAGTACACTTATTTGCGAACGGAGGGAGCAGTTCAGATTGTTTGGAAAGAGCTTTCTACAAAAGGTAGGCCAAAAGTATTTTCTGCGTAAACAAGTGAGATCGTCCCCACCGATGATAACCTCCATTGATGAGAATCGTTCCCACTGGGAGAGAAGTAACCCCAACACCATGCATGCACGAAAAGGGAAGATGGATCGCTTCAACTCACATTAAAAGGAACTGCAATGGGGACGAAATGTTAGGCAGATCGGATTGATGAATGACTTATCCACGAGGATAATCTCGAACGCTATTTTCGGCCAAACAATTGGGCACAAGGTTCTCCAAAATCCACCCATGATCTAATGGAGTATAGTACATTTAAGGAGCTGCATGCTAGTGTACGTATGTTGTCCACTAGTGCGGGTGCCTATTAGCGTGTGTGTATAAATGCCAATGCCTACTGCCTAACAACATGTGTGTTTAGATTTTGTTAACCATGGCTAGTTTTCTCTCGTCTAGATCACGCCTACATTTGGCTCGAAGGTTGCGACAATTCATCACACAATGAAAGAAGGGAAATATACGAAATTTTGCTTCAGTCTGAATGTGTGGTGTTTTATACTCAATCCGCTTGCAAATATAGATGGTAGTTTAGAAATTGATACGGTTTCCATTGCATACTTTTTGAACCATCTGTTTTTGCATTTATTAAAATAATGAAAAATATTTTTCATAATGAACCTAATAGCGTTCCCTTGCACTTGCTAATTAAAAGTTATATATATGGTCCTCTATTTGCGAAAGGCCGCGCTAACTTTTTTTTTCCTTTAGGCCTTTCACAATGTACTGGCTCATAGCATGTTATCATATGTAGATATCTATTTTGGAGACAATCACATCAATGCATTGTTTCTTATGCATTTCACACAATGGGTTTTCTTAGACTAGCCATAGTATGAGAAACATATGGAGTAACATGTAACTATATGCAATGCCACCTAGATATTTTGATGGCATGACATGCCATTAAATTAGCAGATAGCTAGCTACGTTACCATAACATCACCATTTTCAAGAGAAAATTTGTCTATAATCTAATTAATATAGTCATACACTGTCCCTTTATTACTATGCACTAGGAAACATGACACTAGTCTAAGTTACTCCCTGCTATGACTAGTCTAGAGCTCTATCCTAATTATCTGCTGTTGTGGCATATAATAAATGTGGAAAGATAATGGTTGTTTTATCTTAGCTAAGATACAATTCTTGCACGCAGTCCTAAGCAAAAAAAGTTGATAACCCAATTTTGTGCATGCATAAGCCCAAAATCACTAAATTCAAGCTTACTTACATACACCTCTTAAGAGACACATTGTGGACTTGTCTCTAATAATGTACCATTTCCTAGGAGAACATGCAAAGAGGTCAATGCATTATGAAAGGTCTTAGGAGTTGTATCTAAATTTAATCATTTTGGTCTCATGCATGCATGAGATTGGACTAGCAATGTTTTTGGCCTATGACCCCTTCCAAGGGTTGTATCTTTGCTAAAATACAACACCAATCCCTTTTCTCATTATATATGGTGTCACACCATAGTTTTTCTTATGATATCGTGCTAATATACTTGCATTGAGAACTACCTTAGATGGATGTGTTATGCATGCAAGAGAACATATTCGCCAAAGCATGTTTTCGTGGAAGTATTTTCCGTTTTTATCCCAATGAAGAGATTTGGCAAATGTTTATCTATGGGCATTTCTATCACGCACAAGGTGTCACTTGTTTTAGGTGAATTGACTACAAGTATTAAAATGAAAAGGAGTGAATCCGGATTAAGTAATGAAAGATAGTTTGATCACAGCTTGAAAGTAAATTGCATAAAAACAATATTGAATGAAGTCAGAGTTTCCTACAGATGAGATATTAGGTGTGGAGAGGACCAATTCATGGTGATAGTGAATGTGCCATATGAAATAAAATGGACAAGTTATTGTAATTGTTCGTATTGAATTACAAGTAGGCTAGCAACCCTTAAATAGCTGAACTCCTCCTGTCGGGTTTATTTGACTCTATTGTCCTATACCCTGTTACCACCAGTCATGGGCATCACAACAAATTAAGGTCATTAGACCGCACCAATGCATTACATTTAGTGCTTCCTTGTGCTTGTTGAGTTGTATTAGCTCCTTTTTATATCAGCCGTGCTCACTCGGAGGTCAACGATTCTCTAAACAACAAGTTCTTACCCATGTAGTAGGTCTCTAGATCATGTAGCATGGGCCCTTAAATTAGATGACACACATATTATGCATAACATGCATATTCATTCTCATAACCAATAATAGTAGTATTCTCACAAATGGATGGAAAAGTAAATAGGTACAATGAATCTCACCAATCCCTGCATCTCCCATGCCTAGGAGAATTTACTCGCACAAGAGAGAAGAATAACACAAAGACAAGATGATTATATAGATATGACTGTGACTATATGACTTATGGCTTATGGGATCCCAACCGATTTGGTCGATGATCATCTTGCAATAACTGAAAGCACGACTGACGAGGGGTAATCTCGGCAATACCCATGGTGATGGACTTGGGGTTTCACGGAAAAGAGAACGCCAGGGATTTTGTCGGATATTAGGGAAACAATGGAGTCAAAGTCGCCCGAATATTGAGTAAACACACTATTACAAGTTGTCCTCTAGATTTCGGTACCCTCGCTTGGGCTTCTCATGTCCTATATATAATAGGCCTGGTCTCAAAGCTATATGCGGATAGGTTTCACACACGCGTGATTACAATACCAACACAATGTTGGTTCGTGGTTTCTTTCCTAATACAATCAAAGTCTCTGTCGGTTGCTTTCTTGGGCTATTATCTGAAATCTTCATGGGACATAGGCCTTTATACCCAATGTAAGGTAGCGAATAATGAGCATCCGAGTAATCATACCCATGTCAATAGCCCCCGAGACTCTATCTGAACCGCAGTTTCAGGTTGAGTCTCAAAGTTTTCTTTCATCCTTCTCTCTTGTTTCTTGATTTTTATTTTTGTAGGGATTTTGGTACAACGAGTCAGATGCTTCCGACGGATCAGGAATCAATTAATTGCTCCTAGGCAAAAACAAGGTTGACCTACATCAAACTCAAGTCCCTAGGCTCAAATCTAGAATTTGTAACTGGTGTAATTCAGTTCGAGCCGCCGAGGTCTTACCGAATACTGAGTTCCAGTTTCTATTTTAACGGGTACCCAACGCGTCCGTCGGGATTTTTCATCGTATCGTTGATACGGATATTTTACTAGAAGAGCACATTCTTGTGCGATTACCAGGCCACACATGACGAATCCTGGGGTCTTACCTTCATGTTTCTGAACACGACATTTGATTTTTGTCGCGTCAGGTGCGATCTGCGAGTTTTATTTTACTTTCTATAACCTGCTCCCGATAGGAGTATCTATCGTCGAATGTTTCATTTGTTTTTATTTATCGGGTGCGCGCCAGCGCTCCTGATAGGAGTAGCCCCTGAGGCTATGTTTGGATATATGTATCAAAACATAGGATCGATTTTTTTGCGTCATTGCTTCTGTAAATTTTGTCGGGTGTACGACCAATGCTCCCGATAGGAGTAGCCCCCGAGGCTACAGTCATAATATTGTATATTTGAGTGTAGTCTCAAATCTTCTCTTGGAGGAATTTACTTCGACTCCAATTGAATTTCTTCGGTTCATACCCTTAAAAAGCCACAATTTTACTATGGTACGTCCGTTGTGACATCAATGATGACATATCTAATGTTGTTAATTTCTAGAAACGTGATAGCGTATTCAGCGGAGATTCTTGACTGCGCTTCCCCTCTCTGCGCGAAAGTCGAGGCGTCACGCGCTGTTCTCCGTTTTTACCGCAGACATAACTTTAATTTTTTCCTTTACGGAATCTTTGCAACACGTGTGATCATCGTGCGACCTTCTGTCGGTTCGATTTTGCATCGAACGGTTCAGTCCTTTCGTCGTTGCTCTTTATAAGGGAGAAGGGGTGTGTTTTACTGTTTTACCTCACCCCCTTGCCTCATCTTCCTCCTTGCGCTCTTGCCCCCTTGCGGACTCCTGTTCTTGCTCCCCTGCAAAATCCCTGGTTCTTGTGCTCTTGCTCCTCTTTGCTACCATGGGCAAAAGCAAGGCCGCTGGAACTTCTGCTGCCGCCGCGAAGGCCACCAGGAAGAGGGTTGTCGGATAGGCCCCCACCAAGTGCACGGCGCGGGAACTCCATGAGGCGTGGAAATATGGTCATCTGACGGAGGGTTCCATCAAATTCCCTAGGGACGAGGCTGCTCCCATCCCCAAGCCTAGCTAGAGGGTAATGTTCCTCTCTTTCCTCTTCCGCGTTCTTTCCCTTCATGTCCACGAATTTCTTCGTGGCCTTCAGTTTGTTTATGGCGTGCAGCTGTATCAGCTCACGCCTAACTCTATTCTCCATGTCGCTTGTTTTGTCACTCTTTGCGAGTGTTTTCTTGGGATTCATCACCATTGGGGCCTTTGGAAACACTTCTTCTATGTTCGTCACAACGCCACTGACACCATTGTCCATGACGTTGGTGGCGCTATTTTCTCTGTCCGATCCGATGTTGATTACTTTGATTTCAAAATCACGGATTCTGTCCAAGGCTAGAAGTCCAAGTGGTTTTATGTCAAAGATCAACCACTTGAAGGCCAATCTTTCGGGTTAGCCCCCTTTGACCCAAAGAAATCCTGCCGCAAACTTGATTCCTGGGACCAGCGTCCTTCTATCGAAGAAATGGCGGAAATCCAGCCCTTTGTTGATCGTATTTCTGATATGCGGCATGAGGTTGGCAAAAAATTGTTGAGTCTCCAGATCCTGGCATGTTTTTTGCGGATCCGCGTCTAGCCGCTCCAAGCTCGGTTGTCTGGTATGTGGGCGTATTCCAAGAAGAAGGACCCGATGAGGATTTCTTCGGACGACCTCGCCCTCAAGGTGTATGAGAAGAGAGTCCGGAGCTTCACAACTTTGACGGCCAAAAGCCCGGTTCCTTCAACTTGCCTTGTGGAGCCCTATGGCAAGAAGAAACGGCTTCCCGAGGTACATTTCCTTCGCCTTCGTCTTTTCTTGTCTTCTGTTTGTAGATACATTTTTCAAGTATTCTGCTTTCTGTAGGATTTTCATCACCTCAGCTCACTTCCTCCCCTTCCTGGAAGTGGTGAGCCCCCTATCCACCCCTCTGCATCCGACGATCTCCCTATGACTGGGACTGCCGCGGATGAGGAGGGGGAATTCTCTACGTCCGATTCTTCATCGAAGATGCAATCACTTCCTTCGGCTGGCTCCGGAGATTTCCGCGTGGAGCGTGCTGGTGAAAAGAGGAAACACCCTTGTGCTGCGGAAAGGGTCGAGGATTCGGATGACTCGACTGCTTCCAAGCCTTTCAGTGCTTCTCCGATTGCAGCTGCTCCTGCCCAGATGGACTTGTTCCGTCTTGTGCAGGATGTGTCTTCGTAAGTATTTGCTTTCTTATTTTTCTGTTTCACCGGGTGATTTTACTGCTGATGCTTGCCCTTTCTCGTGTTGTATTGTTATAGTGATGATGAAGATCTTCCCGCTTCTCCTCTTCCCACATCTGTGGGCTTCTCCACAAGGAAAACTCCTCCGCCATCGGCGAAGCTGAAAGAAAAACCTCTGCCTCCTATGGAGAAAACCGTCCAGAAGGATGTTGCCAGTTCATCCAAGCCGCCGCCGCAAAAAAGGAAGAAAATAGCGGGTAAAGGGGTGGTGATATCTGAAGAGCCTGTTGATGTGGACATGAATGATGTAAGTCACTTTTGTTGCGGGAATTTTTCCTTCCCCATATACTTATTTTGCCCTCACATCCTTTTGCTGTGATTTGTCTTTGCTCAGCTTTGGATGCGCGAGATGGTCGGTATGGCCTCTCATTTTATAAGGATCTGTGATGATGCCAAAGAGCTAAAAGGTATGTGCTGATCATCTTTGTAATCTCCTTGTAGAAATGTTCATCCTCATTTTTGTGATTCGCTCCTACAACCGCTTCCAAGAAATCCGGAATTATTCGGGATGAGGTGATGAAGCATGCCGATGATCTGGAGGGCAGACTCTGAGCTGCCAAAGAGGCCAATCAGAAGACGAAAGTTGACACTGAGGAAGTGGCCAGGCAAGTCGCTGCTTGGGATGCGAATCTGTGGCAGCGCCTAGAGGCCCTTAATAACTCGCTGACCCGTAAGTTTTTATCTATGCGTGTTTTTTGTTTTGTTTCTTTCTTTTGGTTGTCAACCTCTTCTTCTCTCTTTTTGTTTGTCAGAACTGACTGGCCAGAACCTGACGCTGGATGATGATAAGAAAGTTGATCGTTTGTCGGATGTTGTTAGCACTTTGGAGGCTAACAACGTTCGTGGGCGCAGTCTTCTTGTCCGCTCGCGCCAAGCTTTCAAGAAGATCCATGCTGAAGTATTTCCAACCAAGGATGTGCTGAAGGACCTGAATGATCTTGTCGCCGTTTTCGGCGATGATCTCGGCCCCCTTGTTGGTTATAGTTTGACGTAGTCAAGGAGCGGTGCCAAAACTTCAATGGCCCTAGCGATGGCGCACGTCGAGAAGGTCGACTGGGAGAAGGTTAGCTCCTCTGTCCCAGTCACCCCTAGTGGCCAAGCAATTGACCTGAAGCCGCATATTAAAAAGGCCAGAAAATATTCCCGGCTGCCCCTCGGTCTGGTCTCGGGTTCGGGAAAACTGGCTGCTCCTTCTTCAACTGCTCTTACTACGACGAGCGCTCCTTCTTCGGCCACTCCTGCCGCTGCTGTAGCTAGTTCTCCTTCCGCTAGCGCCACCTTATCTTTGAAGGACACAGCCTCATAGGCGCTGTTTTGTAATTGTTTCTCGTGTCTCCCTCGATGTTTGTAATGGACCTTGACTTTATCCAGCTTTCCCTTGCTTCTTTTTACAAGGAGGCAACTTTTGAATATATGTGTGCGAGCTTGCTTTTGTATACTGAATGTTTCACATATTTTTGTCTTGTCAGATCTTGAATGATTCTTCGGCTCCTTCTGGACCCGCGCAATTGTCGGATGTTGTTCCGTTCTCCGCTGTAATAGGCGCAACCAGTTCCGCCATCGTGCATACGGTGGACCCGCCATTGTATGCTGAAAAGATAGAGCAGGTGAAAAAACTTGAAGGAAAACTTTGAGTTGTTCAATCGATGGTGGATGTTTCCCAATCAAAAACACGCCAAGCTCCCGACTGCGAGGCTTTTTTCTTGGAATAAATCTCCAGGGCGAACGAGAGGTTGTTGTGTAAGTACTCGTCCTCTCTTTTTTTCCTTCGGTTTCCCTTTCCGTTTTGCAGGAAATTGATATTTTGTCTCCCTGATTTCTAGGCATTCAATTGTGCGAGAGGGATGAGACCCAACGTCTGCGCAACCGAATGCAAGCTCTTGTGGCTGCCTCCCAAGTTCTGAGATGGACTTTTGACTGATTATCGTCGTGCCTATATTGTAGCATTGCTTCAGGATCGCCTATCAGAGTTGGAGCAATTCGTCGAGTGCTGCCGCAGATCTCTGGCCATTACTTATAATGCCATGTTTCCTCGGGATCCTCAGCCTCAAACCTTGGCGGAATAGATTGCGAAGTTCCAACAGGGTGAGAAGATCCATCACTTTGTGAAGCTTCAACTTGTGACGGGTGCTAAGCTCGCGCTTTCCTGGGTGCATGTGCATCATCCGACACTGGATTTGGACGATATATCTTCGTGGCTACCTTCTCCTTCCGATGGTGGCCTTATTGATATGGTGCCTCATTACGCAGTTGCTCGTAGACCTGCCATTAGAATTATTCGAAAATGTTTGGAGGCAGATGAAGAGTTTTTTGTAAACTTCCCTATCTGATTATTTACTTGTTTCGCTTTTGTAATTTGTGTAGAACTACTTTATACTTGTCAAAAAGGTCGTATGTTTTATACGAGATTTTGATTGTATGCTGTATTCTCTTGTTGGGGAATCCGACGAACGGATGTTCGCATGCCATAGAAGTTTTATGTCACGGAATACTTTCTTTATTTACTGATAATAATGGGTAGGGGTACATTGCGATGGTGTGATCACCTGACCGTTGGCCTTTATTGAATATAAAGTGCATCTAAATAGAGATTTTTGAAGGAACTTCGGCTTCTATCCTTGGAGATCTTCATCCACTCCCGCATTGTGGTACACGTGACTTGTCAATTAGTGGGTCTTCTTATGCAGGAACGTTATTGGAGGCTGCATATGTTGCTTTTTGCGAGGCTACTGCGTGCTTGCTCTTCCAATACTTTGTTTTTGCGGGTGTGCCCTTCGTGTGTCGACTCTTCATCCGCCAATTTCAGCTGTCCAAGTTCTGCCTCCATCCCGAAAGATTCCGAAATTTTGTTGAATTCTCGATCATAGCTGTCTGTGCGGCTGAAGCTTCCTTTGACTGTGATGACCCAGTTGGGGGCTGGCATTTTTAGCACTAGGTATGCGTAGTGAGGTACTGCCATGAACCTGGCGAAAGCTGGTCGTCCCAAGATCACATGGTATTGAGATGGCCAGTCCATAACTTCGAATTCCATCTTTTCTCGTCTGAAGTTATATTTTGACCCGAAAATTACATCGAGGTGGACTTTGCCCAATGGAATTTCGGCTTTTCCTGGAACTATCCCGTGGAAGGTTGTGTCTGTTGGTGTTAGGTTCGTTATGGACCAGTTCATGGCCTGCAGAGTATTGGTGTAAATCAGGTTGATGCTGCTTCCTGCATCCAAGAAAACCTTGCCCATGTCGAACCCGCCGATTTGCGCTTCCACTATTAGCGCTGACTGACCTGGCTGAGGGACCCGTAATGGATGGTTAGCTCTGCTAAAAGTAATTTCTTGTTATGACCAATGGAGATACTCTGGTGTAGGAGGTGGCTTTGTTACCGCCAAATTTACTTGCATGGTGATCAATTTCTGTGTTCTATTAGAGGGTGGCCCCATCTAGATCATTGACATTGCTCCTTTTGACCTGGGATATTCATTGTCTTGGTATATTGTATTTTGCGGTTGTCATGCTGGTGGAGGTCCCTGTGGTGGAGGTGGAGCGCCAATGGCCAAAGTGCCAGGTGTAGGGGCGTAGTTTCTGTTTGTTGCTTCAGCTGCCTTTGCGTTGCATAGTTCTTGCATCTTTAGGAATGTCCGATAGTCCTTTAGGAGGTGATTTGATCGCCTTTTCCCTGTTGAGTCAACATAGTAGTGCATATTGCAGGATCCTTCCAACCATTGTCATGCTGACATCGGTGGGTCTCGGTTCATCGGCTGCTATCGTTGTCGTGGCTGGCTTTCACCGATGTTGTCCCTGCTGCCATGTTATCCGCTGTTGTAGTCATCACTTCGTCGGTTGTCCGTTCCAGAAATGTTCACTGCAACGTAACTGGGTGTATGGTATCCATCATTGGTTCATCGTCTCCGGTCGTTATTATGCCAGTCTCTGTCGTCAGGTGAACGGGCCCTTTTGTTGTGTACTGTGTCCTCTCCGTCGGCCCAATGATTGGCTATTTCCATCAGCTGTGAAATTGTCCTTGGCTTGGTTCGTCCTAGTTCTTCAATGAACTCCTGTCGATGAAGACCATCATTGAAGGCGTCGATCACTCTTTCGTCGGATATTGCTTCAGCCGAATTTTTGGTAATGTTCCATCATTGGATGAAGGCTCGTATTGATACTCCTGGCTTTTGCTTGCAGGCACGCAATTGCTCCAAAGACGTGGGTCGCTTGAATGTAGATAGGAAGTTTCTAATAAATTTGTCTTCAAGATCATTCCAACTGCTGATAGAATCTTCTGGTAGTTGCTTCAGCCAGGAGCGTGCCGCACCGGTTAGGTGGAGCTATAGGCTTTGCATTGCCGTGGCTTTGGATCCACCTTGTAATTTTACAGCCGCCAGATAATCTGTCAGCCAAGCTTCGGGTTTTTGGAGGCCGTCGTATTTTTGTCAATCTTGGGGTAGCTTAAAATCTTTCGGCACCGTAGTTTTGCGAACCCGTCGGGTAAAGCAGCTGGCTCCGCATAATTCTTGCTCGTCTTTGCTTTCGCCGTCACGGTACCCTTGGGTGATGCGCTCTTCTTGTGATCGATCGATCCTTCGCTGGGTGATGTCATTTCTCGCGTCGTTGCACGGTTCTTGTTCGGAGAAGTGGACCCGATGTGGCGACCATGATCATCGGGTGTGACCTCCTTGCCGAGGACTGCTGCAATGGTGTGGGGACCTGTCAAGTTGCCTCGTGGTTCCCTTATTTACTTGTGCAAGAGTTTCTCCCACAAAGCCGAGGTTCGTCAAGGCGGATCGGTGGAGGGCCGCACGAGGATCATCGGGTGCAAGTTGTGTTGTGATTAGGTATGTTTGTGCGGCCACAATAGCTGCCTAGGCTGTTTTTGCCTTGATATTTCCATATTGGTCTATTGACATAGACGAGAGATCGAGGTCTTGGATTAATCTGCTTCTCTCTTCTTCGGGTATACCTCGTAATCTAGACGTTCCTCTTCTTGGCGATGCTCCTCCTGTTATGCTTCTTGATCCTCGGGTGGGGCTTAGCTGCGCCTGCCTTAAGATAGATTCGCCGGCTACCCTTTTCTTGTCATCGAGCTGCCTCTGCATCCTGAGGAGGTCTCTCTTTTTGTGGTGTAGCAGATACTGGTATGCCAATAGATCTTTGTGAGTGGCGTCCGTTGTCATTGGGACTACACCCGAGATTACTGCTCTCGCTTTTTCCCATGCATTGGCTGGTAGGCCAAGGGTTCACCTCTCATCTTCACATGGTTGCTCTTCTTCCCGATTTTCTATGTTGACTGTTGGATCTGCCTTGTTTCCTCGACTTCCTTCGTTGTCATTGCTTCCTGCATTATGGCTTGAAAGAATATCATTAGGGTTAAGAATTGGGTTACCGTTGGAGTCTTGTTGGGTCGTGGCGTCTCCGATGATCACGCATACTTGGTGCTGAGTGCTGTATGGACTGGTAACGTCGTCGTTTTCACCGATGGAGACACTATCGGATGAACCAATGAAGTCCATCAGTTTTTGCTCTAGATAGATTTCTGCCATCCGAATTCCAAAGTTGATACTTTCTCTACTTTCTTCGGGTTCTGAATTGGCTGGGCTTGCTTCACGTGGTGGTATGAATGGTGGGTCTGATCCGAAGGAGAGATTGTCATACAGACCATCAAGATCCCCCGGATTCGTATCGATTTTCCTGCTTTCGTTGCCTTCTTTGATATGTACTTCGACTTCCATTGAGGATCCGATGGAAGGTTCCTGTACTTCTGTTGGCGTAGCTGTTCGGGTGGGCGGGCGTGGATTTTCTTTCGTCGAGTTGATGCTTCGTGGAGAGCGTTCCACCGAATCCGTGCTTCCAGCGTTCGAATTTCCCATAGACGGCGCCAATTGACGCGGGGTAACCTCGGCAATGCCCATGGGATGGACTTGGGGTTTCGCGGAAAAGAGAACGCTGGCGATTTCATCGGATATCAGGGAAACAATGGAATCAAAGTCGCCTAAATATTGAGTAAACACACTATTACACGTTGTCCTCTAGATTTCGGTACCCTCGCTTGGGCTTCTCCCGTCCTATATATAATAGGCCGGGTCTCAAGGCTGTATGCGGATAGGTTTCACACACGTGTGATTACAATACCAACACAATGTTGGTTCGTGGTTTCTTTCCTAATACAATCAAAGTCTCTGTCGGTTGCTTCCTTGGGCTGTTATCTGGAATCTTCATGGGCCGTAGGCCTTTATACCCAATGTAAGGTAGCGAATAATGAGCATTCGAGTAATCATACCCATGTCAACGACAATCTACTCTTTGAGGCACTTTAAAAGAGCAATTATCAAATGCTTTGAGGTGCAATACTTGAGAGCACCCAATGCTCAAGAAACCGAGAGGATTCTTGCAATGAACGTTTCTAGAGAGTTTCTAGATATGCTTGGCTCAGTTGATTACACACGTGAGAGGTGGGAGAATTGTCTAGCATGGCATGGACAATACACATGACATGTCAAGGATCCAATAATCCTCCTTAAGGCTGTTGTGGATCAGGAGATATCGTTTTGGCATGCCTACTTTGGAATGCCCGGATCATGCAAAGATATCAATGTGCTCAAGTAATCACCACCATTTGCAAACTTAGTTTGCAAACTTAGCCAATTGACAAGCACGCGAGGTTGGGTTTGAGTTTAAATGGGCACACGTACATGAAGGGGTACTATCTTCAGATGGGATGTACCCACAGTCGACAACATTTGTAAGACCAATTCATCACCCTCGGAGTGTGAAATATCCCGTTTTCATAGTGCACAAGCAACTCCTAGGAAGGATGGGGAGAGAAAATTTGAGATTTTGCAAGCCCAATTTTCTTGTGTTTGTGGACCGGCACAATTTTGGGATGAGATCATGATAGAATGAGCGTGGCCAAAATGTTGATCATCACTAGGACTTCATGGGACGAGTGGTGAATCCTCTTAGGCGTGTGGATCGCATCGAGCACTTCCTTCGAACACATCATGAAATTAGAGATATGGACACCCCTCGCACACCAAAAGAGTAGAAGAAGTGGAGTGGTCAACAAGAGCGTTGAGTATGCATTTTGGTTTTTATGTATCCTATTTCGGTTTTCATAAACTTTCTTATTTCATGCATTAGCTTCATGTTTGAATGATGAACATTGTGTCGTAATAATTATGTCCTATTTGATACTTATTTTCTAAAAATTTATTTTAGTTATTTTGATTTAATTATAAGATGCACAAAATAGAGCAAATTAGTTTTGGGTAAACATCATATGGGTAGGCTACAAATGCAAACCATCTTGTGCTTACCTATACCTTCTCTCTCCAACACCAAAATCAATTTTCTTACCCCTGCTTTTAGTTTTAAAGGATATATATATAGCAAATCACTGGGTCCTAGGCTTTTTTTGATTGGGGCCAATTTGGCTATGACTAATTCTTTGATTGACTCTTTCTCTGAAATTAAATGCTTATGTGTCTAGGTAGAGGTGTTTTGCATTGCATGATTTCCAATATGTGTCATTTAAACCGGAACGGAGGAAGTACTCAAAACATGGGGAAGTACTCAAAACATGGGTAAGCATGAGAACGGAGGAAGTACTCAAAACATGATTTCCAGATATTTTACTTGAAATTCAACGAGTTCTATGTGAAATCCCAAACGGACCCATGGTCGGACATGCAAAGCCATCAGTGAGAGGATACTCGCTCCCCTCGTGTCGCCCCCTCCAGGCGACCAAGGGGGCCTAACCCTAGCCCGCTGTCACCTCCCCTCCCCTCCTCCTCCACCCTCCTCGTCGCCCCAGGAGGGCCGCTGGCCGAATGGCGCGTGACTCCGGTAAAGGGGGCGACAGTGATTCGTTCCCACCTCTCACGTGGAGGTTGGAAGGGCCCCTCCCGTGCTTGAGGGCGTCGGTATGCCAGGGTGGCGGCCCTGGGTGGTGAGGACCGCGTCAACCTGTGGCGTGTGGAGATCGGATATATGCTCTCCGCTTCTCTCGGCCACGTGGGCAGCGAGGAGGCAGCGGTCGAAGGTTACGGAGCTGGGCCTGCCGCCGGCCCTAGCTCCAGATCTGAAGGTGAAGCTCTCTTGGCACGAGGCTCAGCTCCCCTGCCAACTTTGGAGCCCGACGGCGCTGGTTCCTGGAGCTAGGTAGTTGGGGTTCTCCAGGGGCTGGTACTGGGGGAAACCCTTGACCGTGATGGGCCATGACGATGACGACGCCTCTGGTGCCGTGCTCGTTCTTGAGGTCTCCGTCTAGGTACTGTCCATCTCTTCCTCTCTGCTGCGTGAGTGAAAACCCTGGTTCCCTGCCCGGATGGTGGCGACGGTGCTCGTTGTTCCCCTTTCTTGGAGGCATCTTCTGGGGACTACAATGAGATGCTTGAGTCCCGTGTTTGGTGGTGGTCGTGGTGACGCTTCTTGTTCGGTGATGATTTCCCCGTGTGTCTGGCAGGTACCTGGCCTGATACTTTTCTTCTCCAAGGCCCCTGCATGCCGGTAGGTCGACGCCCTCAAGCCTGGGTGAGAGGGGAAAGGGTCCCCCTTTACGGCAACAACGGTGCTTGGCCAACGTGCGACCTCACTATGGTGGTCATGTCCAAGAGCGGGGGATGGTTGCCTATCTTTGGTCGTTTCTTCTTTGGTACTCCTTCGTCCAGCAGCCTCGTCGCGGTGTTGAGGCGTCCCTGGTGGTGGTGGTCTCGTCTTCTCCCGGCTACCTTGGTCGCGTTGTGTCGTCGTGTTTTTGGGGGAACTTCTTTGCCTCCTGACGGTTCGGTGCCCTCCGATCCAGGGGAGGGACGAGGGGTCCCTTCTCCGGAGGCGAAGACAGCGGAGGATGGGCCTAGGTGTGTCCGGTTGCCGTAGTTGGTGATCCGCGGCGATGTCTTCCTTGACCTCGGCCTCCCTTGTGCTCTCGATGTCAAGTAGTGGCTTAGGTGTTCCAAGCTACGCCTGTATTGTTCATCGTTTGCTTCCTTGTAATCCTTTTGAGTAATCGCACTCTGTATCTACCGTTATCGGGGTTATTAGTTTTTTTTTGAGATAACAACTAATGGAATTTCAGCAATGGCGAAACCGATTACAAACGACTCCAGAAAAAAAGGAAAATACAACATGGACCCAGAAGACCACACACCATACTTCAAAATCGCGATCAAGCCCATCGTCCTCATTGTCACCACCCAAGTATCGGGATCGGATCCAGAAGCAGCACATCTTCAGCCACCATCGAATCACCACTGCCACATTGGGCTTTGAACACCGCAGGAGTGCCCACCCCGAGGAGTGAGAGCTAAAAGACTTTTCCAGACCATCGGGCAGGCATGAGATGCTGAAGACCAGACAGTACCTCCAATCCAAGATCCCCGAGCAGAAGGTCCCAACCATCGACGGCATCTCGAGTCGC
Source organism: Avena eriantha (assembly GCA_910589775.1). Classification (NCBI taxonomy): domain Eukaryota; kingdom Viridiplantae; phylum Streptophyta; class Magnoliopsida; order Poales; family Poaceae; genus Avena; species Avena eriantha. The sequence continues at coordinate 176,404,736 of OU342744.1, read as the reverse complement.
CTCCTCCCCTCGCCAACATGGCTGGCCAGAAGAAGCTTCAAGACGTGACAGTCGTATCTCAAAAAAAGACCATACAAAACCCTAACAAGGAAGGCTTTTGTACCATCCCTATCCGCTCCCTCACCACCACGGCCGACCGAGGGGAGGCCAACAGCAACAACAACCCTCCAACTCCCGAAGCTCCATGGTAGAGTCGAAAAACGACTGCGCCCGGAGAGACCACGCTCCCTAGATCCGTAGATCTGAGAGGATACTAGGACAACAGCTCGCGGGCGCCGCCACAAGTGGCCTTGCCGAGATGGGAATCGAGCTCCAGCACCTTATTCTGACGCGACATCGCCTCCGTCATCCCGACGACGTCTCCCAAAACCATAGCAGAGCTCAGGCCGTCACCACCGCTGTCGGGGGCAACCGGCATCCACACTCCGGCTATCGTGGAAATGGCCACGGCAATCGCTGTAGTAGGCAGTGATTGATTGAATCACGGGCGAGAGCTGGCGGCCATCTGCGGTGCGAGATGGGGGCGGATGCACATGGATTTATCCAGGTTCGCCCCCGGAGGGTAAAGACCTACTCCTGCTAGATTGGATTAGTAGAGAGCGAGTTACAATGGCTGCGAGCTCGGTGTCTAAGCAGCGAGTCGCTCGAAGGGGTGTATGATGGGACGTAAGTCCTCAGGATACTCGAGGGAGGTTTATATATGAGGCACCTCGCTAATGTTTACAATTTACAACCGAACAAGATATCGATTTGGAGGCTTTGACCTAATCTGACTGGGCTTTGAGTATGCTTCTGGGAGTCTCCAGTTGCCAGGCCTTCTCCTTAGTCGCATTCCAGTCGCCGTCCTGCAGGCCCACTCGCGAGAACTTTGGCCCAATCAAAACGTCCTACCGGGCATACCCCATTCGGCATATCCCCATCACTAGTCTCCGAGACCATTGTTGATTCAGATGCAGGTGTCCTTTTGGCAGTCGGAGTAGGCGAGTCCAATTTGGACGCCCAGTCGAATCAGCGGTGGACTCCACCGAAACCAAGGAAATTTTCCCCAGGTCCCCAGTCGCTACTTCGGCAAATGTTACCGCTATCTAGTCGCTGCTTCGGCGAGTGGACATGGGTCAGTTGCAAGTGAATCGAATGGAGGAGTTGGACCGTCAATTTGGTCAAACTATCCATTGGATATTCCAACGGTAACTTCGGCATAATTACCGCGGGTAACGGCTACCCCGACTTTGGCGGGCAGCACCTCTTTATAAGGGGAGTAACAAATCAGTTCTGCAGATCCTCCCCTGCATTCTTCATTCTCGCGCACCCATTTCTTCTGTCTTTCCTCGATCCAATCCCTTCACACCGAGCGACCCCACGTCCTTCCTAATGGCGCTGCCCAAAGGTTCATGGGGGAAGTCCAAATGCACCACGACTCAGCTCAAGTCCTTCGAGGATGCCGGAGTCCTCTGTAAGGGGAACTGGCAGGTCCCCGCGCCTTCTGAGATCGAGCCAAAACCGCGGGCCAACGAATTCATCTGCTTCCCCAGTCACCTAGAGAGGGGTTTGGGGTTCCCCACTTCACGATTCTTCCGGCGTTTTTGTGCGTACTACACAATCAAGCCGTCGGATCTTGGTCCGCACAGCATCGAGCAGCTAGCGATCTTGGTCGCCTTCTGCGAATGCTATCTCGGCTGCAGGCCGTACTTCTCGCTGTGGTTGGAGCTTTTTGACGGCCGCATCGGCCGCGAGGCGTCCAGCGGCCTGATGTTAGCGGCCGGCGGTGTCACGTTCCAATTGAAGCTGAAGGCCAACTTCATCAAGCTCCTGCTGCCAAAGAAGGCCGGCAGCATCACGTTCCTGTGGAAGAAGAGCTGGTTCTACGTGAAGGAGTCCACTCCCTCCGGTGAAGTAGCGCTTCCCGAGTTCGTTGCAGAAAGGAGTGAACCTCGCCGGCTGGCAGCGAACAAGCTCCCCGAAGACCAGAGGATGGCCGTCGCGAAGATGATGGACCAGATCCAGAGGCTGAAGGACCAGGGGCTGTCCTCGATCAAGCTCTATAACTGCTGGCTCGGGCGGCGTCTGGTCCCGCTGGCGGCTCGGCCGTATTGGATGTATGAGTACAACGGGAAGCCCGACCCCTCCCGGACCAGAAAAGAGTCGTGGGAGACCAAAGACTACAAGGTCGTCCTGAAGAAGATCACCGACACGGAATTCACAACCACATCGGCTGGGCTCGCCCCGTACGTTCTCGTGAAAAACGAAGCCCCCACGGTAAGTTTTCCCTTCTCAAATTTCTTTTTAGTCGCATGTCTGTGGCGCAATTTGCAGTCGCATCGTCCGATACTTATTTGTGGTTGTTCTTAGTTGTTCCAGGTGCTGGAGGTTTGGCTCTCTCCGCTTGACGAAGAGGTCCCCTGAGAGCTCGAAGAGGCCTCTGAAGGAGATTCCTCCGAAGGCGACGAGGAAGAGGGGGAGGTTCTTCCCCCAGCACCTACGGCCCGTAAGACTCGTATGCAGAAGCAGCGCGAGTTCGAGGCGAGTCATAGCCTCTAAGAACACGAAGGAGGCAACGAGATCGTGCAGTAGCACACTTCTCGGTGCACGGCCACACCGGTAAAGCCCGCACGCAAACCGAAGTCACCAGCAAGAAGTCGGCGTCGCCGTCCAGGTCGGCGCTGGTGTTTGAGTCAAATGACGAATCTGATGATGACGCCCCGAAATTTTGCACAAGATCCTGGAGGGCGCGACTCTGATGATGGGGTTGGAGGCTGAGGACACCGAAGCGGCGGTAGAAGTTCCTCTGGCCGTGATTGTGCCAACATCTTCGACGGTGCCAGAACAGGAGGCGGCCGAGGCCGCGGCTTCAAAGTCGCCACAACCTTTAGGGGAGACCGCGTCTTCGGAGGCGGAGATTCCAGAGATCGCGGCTTCGTCATCAAGGAAGCCCACGGTGTCGTGCGCTTCAGATATCTTCGAGAGAGGTCTCACACGCAAGCTGGGGCCAGAATTATACAAGCCCGCCCACATCAGCACCGGGTTGCGCGTGCTCCCGGTTGCCAAGTAAGCTTCGAATTTTTCCTTCCAAATCATGTTCTGTTTTTGTGTTATCTGTATGCTGACTTTGGAGGTTTGGCAGGTCTGGCGTCAAGAAGATTGGTCGCCCTTCGGTGGCGAAGATTCCTCCAGTCGCCACCACAGGAGAGGGCGATCTCCCCAAGAAGAGGAAGCCTGCTTAAGACGTCGCTCCTGCGGATGGTGCGAAGAAGCGGAGGGGCGGTGCCGACGATGCTATGGCGATGGATAGCGCCAAGGAGAGTGATCTTGCTGCGGGCGTCGAAGAGGTGGTGATTACCCGATCGGAGCCAGCCACAGGCGCTCCGACGACAGAACCGTCGGCTCCGACGACCAGTGCTCTGGCTAGAGAGTCATCGATGTTTCCGCGCTTCATGGCGAAGGGGTTTCCGGACGTGGTGGACAACCAGTCTCCACAGAGCCCAGAGATCATTGACGAAGACGTTGGGTCTCATCGCAGGCGTACCTCCTTCATGGTCCCTTCGATGGACGCCGGAGAACTTCACAAGATGCTTGGCACCACCATTCAGGTACGCCCAGTCCTCGAGTGTCTAGTCGCTGAATTTCAGTGGCTAGGCACTGAGTTTCTTCTAGTCTCCAGTCCCCGAATTCCTGGTCGCTTAATTTCAGCGGCTAGGAACTTAATTTCTTCTAGTCGCCAGTCCCTGAGTTCCTGGTCGCTGAATTTCAGCGGCTAGGAATTGAATTTCTGTTTTTGTAAGTGCTAACTTATTGTTCTTCTTGCAGGGCTTGTGGAGGGAGTCAATAGATCGACATGCCGCAAAGGAGCGTCTGGAGCATGATCTGCGGGTGGCGCAGGAGGCAAACCGGCAACTCTAGGAGACTGTTGGTGAATACTTGATACATTTTCGCCTGCGAGCTGTTGGTGTTCCGTAGTGTTGACAGTCGCTTTTTCCCTGTTCAGATTGTCTTTCGGCTGCGATTGCCAAGGCTCGAGAAGGATATGTCCCAATTGCCGAGCTGGAAATGGCGAATGGTCGTATCGACTCGCTGGTCAAGGAATTGGAGGAGGCGAAGGCGGCCTTGATTTCTTCTAAGGATAGGGCGAAGGCTGTGGTCGTTGCGGCTGAAGAGGAGCAGAAGACCGCGGACTCGATCATCCTGGGTTTGCAAAGTGATCACGCTGCCCTGGAGAAGCACGTCACCGAGCACTACCGAGAGTTCCTTGGTGAGTCGGTGTTTCTTTTTTGCTTAACATGTGCGGTGAGTCCCCGAGTGGGGGAATCCGTAGTGTCACTGATGTCTGAAGTTGCAGCAATGATAGGGCAAAGCAACCCGGTGGTACAGACCTTCAACGCCTCGCAATGCGTGACTGCCGTGGTGAACGTGGCCACTACCTCGGTGTTGTGCGTCCAGGCAGTTCTTCAAGGAATGTCCCCCACCGAGGTTATTCCTGGGGGACTGACTGAAGTGTGGCGCTATCTGGAGGAGGTACCCAGCGTCGTGGAATGGATGGCGTGCTCAGCTTTTAGGTGCGGGGCCACCACGACATTTGAGTCTGGGGCTTGCTCACTTCCCCGACGACTTCAACCTCGACGACGTCACCAGCGGCTATCCTTCGGCGACTGGTATGGTGGAGATGTCGGAGGTACTAAAGCTGACCGCCAAGGCCGCCCCTTCGCTGATCGGGTGTTGGCGATGGGGGACCTTCTGCTGTACCAAGAGACGATGGTGGCACCAGGCGACCCCGAGCCAGAGCATCGTGATCTGAAGTCAGAGCAGCCCTTCCGGTCGGCGCTGTCGACCTACCCGACGAACCCTTGGCAGCCATTCGTTCGTGTCAAGGGTGGTGTGGACGCTTCATCATCGGGGCCTGCGAAATAGACAGTTTTTCTGGGCAACCTGTAAGATATGCCGAGTGGCGACTGCTTGTAAAATGAACAATATTGTGTATGAGAGTAAGAGGAGTCAATCGAATCGCAATGCACGCTTGATTTTGTGTTGTGTTTAACTTTTGTGTAAGCGAGTCCCCGAGCGTGTCCGCCCTTTAATGGGGTATAACTCGTTTGTATACGTGCGTGTTTGCTTTGGTTTTTGTTCTTTGTCTTTTGCGTTTTGTGAAAGGGGTGAGTCCCCGAGCACGAGTGGGCTTGTTTGTAGGCGAGCCCCCGAGCGCAGTACTTAGCCGTTTTGGGCGTGTGCCTCTTGCGAGTTGTTGATGCGTTGTTCGTAACGCGTCTCCTCCCTTGGTTCGGAGAACTAGTCGCTGGACGAGTCCAAGACAGCTCTCTTACTTGGTGTGTTCCCGAGCCGTGTGAGGGTTGAGTCCCCGTGCGTGGTACTTAACCGTTCGAGTCGCTTTGCGCGAGGATGGGAAGGACAGGTCACTGTGAGAAGCGCATATCAGTCGTCTTGGCCCGGTGGGCTAGTCGAGCTAGGCGACTCCGATGGTAGCTCCGGGTTGGCGTGTTCGTGGATGGCACAAGGCCCGAATATTTTTGGTGCCCTTGGGTCGCACTACTTAGCCGTGCCGGTCACTCGACCAAGGGTTGACTTCCGTAGGTAGCATATTGCTAATTATATGAGTGCAAGTGGCACAAGGATATGGCGAGTAGACACAATTTGTGTGATCCGAATGAATTTCATTATATGTCATCTGAGTACAAGTTTGAGTTCTATGTATAGAACTTTCTGAGGAGGTTTACATTCCACGGTCTCCCGACCTCGAGCTGGCCATCGCCTCGTATGTCGATGAGGTAGTAGGCGTCGTTTCCAAGGACTCTCCCTATGGCGAATGGCCCCTTCCATGGGGGGAGAGTTTGTGCATGCCCTTCTTGTCCTGGGCCAGTCGTAGGACCAAATCGCCCTCCTGGAAGGTGCGTGTCCGGACTCAGCAGCTGTGGTAGCGGCGGAGCCCTTGTTGGTAGATGGCGGTGCGAGGGCGAGCCAGGTCACGTGCCTCGTCGATCTGGTCGATGCTGTCTTGGCGGGCGATCTCGTTTGTTGCCTCGACGTAGTTGGCGACTCGAGGTGAATCGTGCTCCAGGTCGGTTGGCATTGCGGCTTCAGCGTCATACACCATAAAGAATGGTGTGAACCCCGTGGAGCGGTTGACGGAGGTGCGGATCCCCTATATTACAGAGGGGAGCTCTTCGACCCAGCATCCTGGGGTGCACTCGAGGGGCACCTAGAGTCGCGGCTTGAGCCCGTGGAGGACGCTCTGGTTGGCGCGTTCTGCTTGGCCGTTCCACTCCGGGTGGGCGACCGAGGTCGAGTCGTATGCCGTGCTCTTCGTAGAATACTGCCATGGCCCCCTTGGTGAAGTTGGTATCATTGTCCGTTATGATGCTATCTGGGTAGCCATACCGGTAGATGAGCTCGCGTAAGAACTTGGTGGCCGTCTTACCGTCGCACTTTTTGATCGGCTTGGCCTCAACCCATTTGGTGAACTTGTCGACTGTGACCACGAGGTGGGTGAAGCCGGATGGGGCCTTCTTGAACGGGACGACCATGTCCATGCCCCATACAGCGAATGGCCATGTGATGGGGATGGTCTTGAGTGCCGAACCAGGGAGGTGCGTGTGGTTGGCATACTTCTGGCATCCGACGCATCGTTGGGCGATGTTGGTGGCGTCGGCATGCGCTGTGAGCCAGTAGAAACCGTGCCGCATGGCCTTGGCGACTAGCGACTTGGCACCGGCGTGATGGCCGTAGTCGCCGGCGTGAATGTCCTGGAGGATCTTGTGGCCTTCTTTTGGTTGTACGTAGCACTGGAACACGCCAGTCATGCTACGTTTGTGGAGCTCGCCATTGATGATGACGAAGGATTTGCAGCAGCGCACGATCATTCGCACCTCCGTCTTGTTGCTTGGGAGGATCTTGTGCTCGAGGAAGGCGATGCATGGTGTCGTCCAATCGTTGGGCTCGACGATCATGGCGACTAGGGCTGGCTCGGGTTGTAGTGGTATCCCGATGTCGATCTCCTTCGGTGGGCAGACCGAAGGTTTGTGGATGATGTCGAGGAAGACGCCTGCGGGTGGCATTTGTTGAGCCGACCCAATGCGGGAAAGGGCATCTGCCTCCTCATTCTTGCGTCTGTCGATCCACTCGATTGAATAGCCGTCGAAGTGTCCTCCCAGCTAGTCTACCGCTTGGCGGTATGCTATCATCGTCTGAGAGATGGCGTCGCAGGTTCCAGCGACATGGCCGGCGACTAGGTCAGAGTCGCCGTAACACCGTAGGCGGTTTATGTTCATATCCTTGGCGGCCCGCATGCCGTGGAGGAGGGCCTCGTATTCTGCCATGTTGTTGGTGTAGGGCTTGAAGTTGAGGTGGAGCACGTAGCGAAGCTTGTCTCCCTTAGGGGAGGTCAGGATGACCCCGTCCCCTGTGCCATCGGCATTCTTGGACCCATAGAAATGGAGCGACCAGTAGTGGAGGTATGGTAGCTTCTCCGGCTGCTGTGCTTCTTCCCAGTCTGCGAGGAAGTCAGCCAGGGCTTGCGACTTGATCGCTTTGCAGGGCTCGTATTTGATGTTGTGGACGCCGATTTCGACGGCCCACTTGGCGACTCGCCCGGTCGCCTCGCGGTTGCATATTATGTCTTGCAGTGGTACGGAGGAGACGATCGTGATAGGATGCTCCTGGAAGTAATGTGGGAGTCGACGTTGAGCTCGGAATACCGCGTATACCAGTTTGTGGTACTGCGGGTAACGCTATCTTGAGTCCGTCAGGACTTCGCTGATGTAGTAGACGGGCGCTGTATGGGGCGTTCCTTCCCTTCTCTAGCCGTTCGACGACCATCACGGCGCTAACGACTCGGGTGGAGGCCGCCACATAGACTAGTGTTCGCTCTTTGTCGACTGGGGCGGCGAGGAGTGGTGCCGCGAGTAGCACTTCTTTAAGTGCTTTGAGTGCGTCGTCCGCCTCCGCGTCCCATTGGAACGTGGGGTTCTTGCGCATTAGGCGGTAGAGGGGCATTGCCTTCTCGCCGAGTCGGGGGATGAAGCGGCTGAGAGCCGCGACTCGCCCGACCAACTTCTCAACATCGTGCAGGCACTCGGGTTTCCCGAGTCGCGCGATGGTGTCGACCTTGGTGGGGTTGGCCGCGATGCCTCGCTTGGAGACCACGTATCCCAGGAGCTGTCCGGTTGGGATGCCAAAGGTGCATTTTCCTGGGTTTAGCTTGATGTTGTACCTCCACAGGTTTGCGAAGGTTTCGGCCAGGTCGGCGAGCAAGTCATCATGGCGGGTGGACTTTACCACCACGTCGTCGATGTAGACATGAATGTTGCGGCCAATTAGGCTCGCAAGGCACTAATGCATGCACCTTTGGTACGTGGCGCCAGCGTTCTTGAGGCTGAACGTCATGGCCATGTAGCAGAAGGCGCCGAATGGCGTGATGAACGCCGTCTTCTCCTCATCCTCGACCGCGATTTTGATCTGGTTGTACCCAGAGTACGCGTCGTGGAAGCACAGCGACTCCAATCCCGCGGTCGAGTCGATGATCTAGTCGATGCGCGGTAGGACGAACTCCTCCTTCGGGCAGGCGTTGTTGAGATTGGTGTAGTCGATACACATTATCCACGTGTTGTTCTTTTTCAGAACCAGGACGGGGTTTGCCAGCCACTTAGAGTATTTTATTGGCCAAATGAAGCCTGCGGCTAATAAGCGTTGCACTTCTTTGGCGATTAATTGGTGGCGCTCTTCATTGAAGGGCCGTAGCGACTGCTTTACTGGTCGCACTTTAGGTTCGGCGTTTAGTTTATGCTCAGCGAGTTCCCTCAGGACACCTGGCATGTTAGAAGGTTTCCATGCAAAGATGTCGCGGTTCTCACGGAGGAACCCGATGAGCGCGCTGAAGGAGATATGCCCTAGAGGCAAATAATAAATAGGCTTTTATTGTCATATCTCAATTAGTTTATAATAGTTTCATATTGTTCTATAACTATGCCAAGTAGAAACATTGGTACAGGTGTGGTATGAAACAACCAAGTCCCTAGTAGCCTCTATTCATACTAGTTCGTTGGTCACGAAGATGATCTGGGTTTCAAGATCATGGGCATTTATGCCGACTAACAACGAGATCATATCATTGGAGAATGATGTGGTTGGACATTCCTCGAAGGATTGCAACACGATCAGGCCATATAGTTCATTGTTGCAACAACTATACCTAGACTCCTTTTCCTTAGACCGTGAGCTCATATTACTCACTGTTTCCCTAGGCTGCTTTGACTACATCAACCGTCATCTGGTAATGCGGTGGCCATAAAGGTGTACGTTGGGTATTCCGAAGGAACAGTAGATGACATGTGACTGCAAGACCGGGATTTTTTCACCCACATGACAGGTAAAGATACATACGCCGACTTGGTGAGATTACATCTATAAATGTTGCAACATGTGACTAGGTCACGGGGATGTAATATCACGGTAACAAGAACATAACTTGTTGTGAACGAGATTGAACAAGGTATGGGATACCAATGATCGGATCTCGAACAAGTTGTATCGAGAAACAAAAGGAAGAGGATGCTACATTTAGACGGTTCAAACGACATTGTCATCAGGAATGCATAGGGGTCACATGGACATCCCTGGTCCCTCTGTTGATCATTGATACAGATCATGTCTAGAGCATTCCCGAGCCATGAGAGGATACACTTAAGGGTACGATGAGAGCGATCATTCGTAAGACAAAATCACAGTAGAGAAAGAGAAAGCCGGAATCGTTCCGCAGAGAGATCCGAAGTTGTTCAGAGAAAGAATAAAGGACCGGAATCATTCCGGAAAAGACCCGAAGTCGTTCGGAGGAAATCGAAAGGGAACCGAAAGGTGTTTCGGGTCAAGACGGATTTTGTAATATGTATTTACATATTAATTAGTGTAATTTATATTAAATATAATATTAAAATCTATTTTGAAGGGTTATTCCACTAATGGGCCAAACTTCCTAGGGAAATAGGCCCATGAGGGAAAACCGGAGGAGGGAAGGGCAAAGGGCCAAGGGGCCAAGGCCCAGGCGCCTCAAGGGGGCCCACCCGGCCAGCCTAGGGCTATGCGCGGGGTGGGGCCCACCTCTGGCCGGCGGTCCATGAAGGCCCATGCGCCTTCCCCCTCTCTCCCTTGAATAGTCCCACATGGGAAACCCAAAGGGGAGGGCACACCCCCTCCCCCTATATAAAGGGGTGCCCATGGGTGGGATTAGACACACAACTTGAGAAGTCCTTTGGTTAACTTTCTCCCTCCCTCTCTCTATACCTCGTGACCATGGCCCCAATTCTGGGCTGTGCGATTGAGGCACACTTGCAGTACGCCATTGCGCTACAGGGATTCCTAGTCAAATATCAACTTCCGCACTCCCGGCGGGATCGGGGAGCCGGAGGTCTCATCGTGCACCGGATGTGTACGAAGACACGAGGCGCAACACTTGGGGTGCTTAAATGTCGTGAGCCGGAGCTGTTGCACGATGAAGATGATGAAGATCAAGAAGGAGCAAGGGTGACCTGCGAGGAGCTTCGCGACCTCGAGGTCGGCTTCGAGTACGACTACATCAACCACGATCCCCGTGGAACGTTAACCGCGCACGGTCTACAAGGGTATGTATTCTCTACGCTCTGGTCGTTACCGCATTACTACATAGATAGATCCTAGGTAGTTTCTGGGGTTCAACGTAGGAATTTTTTGTTTTCTGCACCGATCCCCTACAGTGGTATTAGAGCCGATCTATGCGTAGGAGTGTTGTACGGCTAGTACGCACAAGTTTTGTGTGGGTAGTGATCCCTTAGTTGTTACCCTTTAACGTGTACTTATTTATATCGCGGTATTGTTTGATGAAGCGGCCCGGACCGACCTTACACGTATTCGTACGCGAGACTGGTTCCACGCTCAACATACGGCTTGTACCGTATAAGTGGCTAGCGGGTGTGTGTCTCTCATTCAATAGTTGATATAGCATTTACAACGGAGGGCCCCGAAAAGGGGTGTAATAGAGACAAATGCCGGATCCATGTTGTGGTTGGAAAGTTCGTAGTTTAGAAACGGTTCTAGTGCGAAAGCCCTAACAACCACGTAAAACTTGTAATAGATAAAGTAGAGGCGTCTAAATTTACTTTGCAGGGGGCATGTGATTATGATATCGCATTGGTCATTGCGAAGGTAAAGTAGTTTACTTTTCTATTACCAAGTAGTATAGTAATAGTCATCATTCTGATGAACGACCTGGTGGAGGCGTCGTGGACTTGGCATCAAACCAAGGGCAAGATGGAGATCATGCGGGAGCACTCGATGGAGATCAAGGCACAACAAGAAAGACCATATCATATCACATTATACATATGATGTTGATACCAGTTTTTTACATCTTATTGTGTGCTAGTATTTAGATACTCAACGGTAGCAAATAAGATAATCCCTACTTAATTCCAATGTTACGTGTTCCCCTTGTGTGTGCACCACCAAGAAAGCTCTTCGGTATGAGGCCGGTCGTGATGATCAGGGGTCAGACATATCTACATTTGCATACAGTGGGTGTAAGCCATGTTGCACAGCGAATACACACAAGTTAGATTTGGCGAGCCTAGCATGTACAGACATGGCCTCGGAACACAAGATATCGAAAGATCGAGCATGAGTCACATGGATGATGTGATTGACATTAGTGAATGTCTACCTTTGATACTGCACTGATGGCCGTGATGATCAAGGGATGTGCAGAGGATAGGGATCATGTGATCACTAAAATCGTCCAAGGGATGACCATTTTAGTGGAGACCAATTATAAATTGATCTCTTATTATAAACTTAGTCTAGATGTATGTTTGCAAATATCTTAGTAGACCTTGGCCTATCCCATTGAGGTCCTTTGCGACCATGGGAATATATTGCTTAATTTGGAACTTAGCAAAAGGGTCCAACTTCATAGATTAATACCCACGCCTAAGGGATATCCTCATAAAAGGTGATCTTCTCTTCTTGATACAATAACCATTAGGAGATAATTCAATGACTCCAGAATGATTGTGTTTTCTCCATAATCATCCAATAATCCATTCTCCATTTGATGGAGAGTTGGGCTACATTTTGTATTCTACAGAATAAGGCACATAGAGTATGAGCCGTTGGATGGGTTTTCCTCCATCATGGATGAAAAGAGATTGTTTGAAAAAACACTTAGCGATCTTTCATTAGAGATGAGAACTCTTAGAAGGGCTTGATTGCAAATGGAGGTCATGCATGAAGAAGGTATATGTTAGATATAAAAAATTATAAATGTGGTTCTTGCAAAACTCGTTGCAGTTTGCAAAGTATTTGATACTTGTCCCGTTTTGTGAAAACAGGAGGATATGCTTGAGAATTGCTGGATTTGAGGCAACATGACTTGATGACGGCAAGCAAAACAGTCGATGGCCGACATCACCTCCTTCCTCAAAGTTTGTCATTTGGATTAGTGGACTTGAATATAATTTGTGATCCTTATATGTGTGTTTTTCTTTTGGCAAGACGATTATTCATATGAACAAGTTACAAACTAGTTTGTACTATTCTTATGAACAATACCTTATGGTCAAATTACGATTACAAACAAGTTATTCTCATCACTATGTTAATGATAATAGTTTAAACATTTATAAAAGGATTAGGATGCTAAAAGATATCCAAAGTTTAATAATGAAATGAAACTACAGTTTAAGTCATTTTGGTTATTGTAGGTTCTTTATGAAAGATCGGGGTCCTAGATGCTTAATCTAGAGACTTTGCAAAACCATGCCTCTTGGGCAGAATGACTAAAACTCCGCATTCTGGTAAAACGGTGATATGCGAAGAAATGTTGAAACTTATACATAATGATGTATCATATTTTCAACAAGTAGTGGAAATCATTTATTGTGGACTTAAGTGAATAAGTGTATTTACTTAATGAAACATGAAGTTTGAAATGATTTGAATTGTTCAAATGAGTTCATAACTAAATGGGATATTGAATTAACTAAATTAACAAGACTCTTCGATTTGATCAACACGACTAAAGTATTCAAGTTAAGTTTAGCATAAAAGGGACTTGTGAAAGATGTTTCACAAATTATGATAATTGGACGAATTCAAACTTTGTTGAAATGTCTAAACATCATAATCAATATGTATTAAGATACATATGGTATAATATCATCTTTTATAGGGGTTATAGTTGTCATTTAGAGTTAAAGATCGAAATAAGAAAACACTCATTTCAAATACAAAGGAACATCTAAAGATTCGTGGAAACAACACCATAAGTGTTATGGCAAGTTCGAGTTTCTAGAGATTTCGATAAGTCGAAGTCGTGGCGAATAAACAAGTCTTTGTAGAGCATTCTTAGGAAGCTATGAATGGATCTTCCACAACAGAGGGGCAAAACTATTGTTGTCCAAAGATTGCGTGTCTTGATGAAAGATACAGGTGGAAGAAAGTAAAAGATCAAAACAAGGTATTTGACCTTACCTCCGAATTGTTGAGTGGCTCGGCGGAATTTGTTTCGTGAAACCAAACTCTACAAATCAAGGAGAAACCAATGAAAATGATCATAAAAGTTTCATTGAATACTTTTACTAAAAAAAGTAGGATTCAACTATATATTCTACAAGTTTGTGGAATCATATATTGATTCACTTGTCATGTTTTGAACAAGACATACCTACGAAAGACAAAGAAGCGTGATGGACCTAAGTATGAGAAATGAATGGTCATTTAAATCTCGTTAGTGGAATTCTCGGTTTGATGGTGATCAAATAATTTTGGAATGTCCAAGATTATCGAGAGGACCTGGATTTGAGTGGGAGCAAATCAGCTTGGCTAATTCATAATATGTAACTAGCATATTTTGAGTGGGAGCCAAGTGAAATCCCTGGATCTCAAACATGAATGTCATATTTGAGTGGGAGCATAAAATCATTCTAGAATATGTAGACGACATATGTGAATGATGTGATTGGTGTTTAAGTTAGGATAAAGTTGAAGTTATTAAACAAAAGATCTATCAAGATAGATTAGTGAGTTTAATAAACACTGAATGTCAAATGCTTCCTGGACTTGATTCCAAAAGATGTTCAGAATGTCCTAAGACAATATTCTAAAGTAGCTCAGAATGGAGTAAGGTAAGAAAGAGGTTCTTACTATATGAAGCATTGAGTTAGTATTGCAACTATGGTTGAAAGAAAGAGATGCGTTGCATCTCCTATGCCTCAGTCATAGGTTCTTCCATATAACCATGTTGTATACTCGACATAATATGACCCAAGGTTCCGGTTGGAAGGACTAGCTCTTAACTGTAAGAACATGTCTTTAAGTGATTCCTGAGTTGATCACTGAACCAGAATTAAGTTTGTACATAAATGGCTAGAAGCAATGTAAGTGGCATAGATGCATTTCATGCACCATGATCTACATAGATATAGAAGTATAAAGGCTACATCTGATGTGCTGTATGATGTTATGGCGGGGCTAGTTCGCTTTTAACGTAGAATGATGTGTCCCAGGGCCCAGTGCCCATGAGAAAGCCCTCGAGGTTGATCTAATGTCACTGTAAGCTCCTGGAATCCGGCCTCGTTCTGCTGCCATGACTATAGTATATACACAAAGGATAGCAAAGTGTGTTTCAAAGTTTAGATGACAACAGTGAAAATGACTGTCATCATAAACACTAGAAACAAAGTCTCACTTTGTCGCCAAACAAATGCTTCGACCCATTATACGATAATGGTGTGAATGTCAAAATTAGGAAGACATTAACGATTTGCAAAAGACATAATGATCTAGTAAAACAAAACATGGACATGACGTTTCCCATGAGCATGCATGATCTATAAACGCATATGGTATATGGTTTATATGAGTAAAATGCGAGCTAGTTTATTTGTACTCTAGTGCAAGTGGGAGACTGAAGGAGATATGCCCTAGAGGCAAATAATAAATAGGTTTTTATTGTCATGTCTCAATTAGTTTATAATAGTTTGATATTGTGCTATAACTGTGCCAAGTAGAAACATTGGTACAGGTGTGGTATGAAACAACCAAGTCCCTAGTAGTCTCTATTCATACTAGTTTGTTGGTCACGAAGATGATCTAGGTTTCAAGATCATGGGCATTTATGCCGACTGACAACGAGATCATATCATTGGAGAATGATGTGGTTGGAAATTTCTCGAAGGATTGCAACACGATCAAGTCATATAGTTCATTGTTGCAATAGCTATACCTAGACTCCTTCTCCTTAGACCGTGAGCTCATATTACTCACTGTTTCCCTAGGCTGCTTTGACTACATCAACCGTCATCTGATAATGCGGTGGCCATAAAGGTGTACGTTGGGTATTCCGAAGGAACAGTAGATGACATGTGACTGCAAGACTGGGATTTTTTTCACCCACATGATGGGTAAAGATACATACGGCCGACTTGGTGAGATTACATCTATAAATGTTGCAACATGTGACTAGGTCACGGGGATGTAATATCACGGTAACAAGAAAACATAACTTGTTGTGAACGAGATTGAACAAGGTATGGGATACCAATGATCGGATCTCGGACAAGTTGTATCGAGAAACAAAAGGAAGAGGATGCTACATTTAGACGGTTCAAACGACATTGTCATCAGGAATGCATAGGGGTCACATGGACATCCCTGGTCCCTCTGTTGATCATTGATACAGATCATGTCTAGAGCATTCCCGAGCCGTGAGAGGATACACTTAAGGGTACGATGAGAGCGATCATTCGTAAGACAAAATCACAGTAGAGAAAGAGAAAGCCAGAATCGTTCCGCAGAGAGATCCGAAGTTGTTCAGAGAAAGAATAAAGGACCAGAATCATTCCAGAAAAGACCCGAAGTCGTTCGGAGGAAATTGAAAGGGAACCGAAAGGTGTTTCGGGTCAAGACGGATTTTGTAATATGTATTTACATATTAATTAGTGTAATTAATATTAAATATAATATTAAAATCTATTTTGAAGGGTTATTCCACTAATGGGCCAAACTTCCTAGGGAAATAGGCCCATGAGGGAAAACCGGAGGAGGGAAGGGCCAAGGGCCAAGGCCCAGGCGCCTCAAGGGGGCCCACCCGGCCAGCCTAGGGCTATGCGCGGGGTGGGGCCCACCCTTGGCCGGCGGCCCATGAAGGCCCATGCGCCTTCCCCCCTCTCTCCCTTGAATAGTCCCACATGGGAAACCCAAAGGGGAGGGCACACCCCCTCCCCCTATATAAAGGGGTGCCCATGGGTGGGATTAGACACACAACTTGAGAAGTCCTTTGGTTAACTTTCTCCCTCCCTCTCTCTATACCTCGTGACCATGGCCCCAATTCTGGGCTGTGCGATTGAGGCACACTTGCAGTACGCCATTGCGCTACAGGGATTCCTAGTCGAATATCAACTTCCGCACTCCCGGCGGGATCGAGGAGCCGGAGGTCTCATCGTGCACCGGATGTGTACGAAGACACGAGGCGCAACACTTGGGGTGCTTAAATGTCGTGAGCCGGAGCTGTTGCACGATGAAGATGATGAAGATCAAGAAGGAGCAAGGGGTGACCTGCGAGGAGCTTCGCGACCTTGAGGTCGGCTTCGAGTACGACTACATCAACCACGTTCCCCGCGGAACGTTAACTGCGTACGGTCTACAAGCGTATGTATTCTCTACGCTCCGGCCGTTACCGCATTACTACATAGATAGATCCTAGGCAGTTTCTAGGGTTCAATGCAGGAATTTTTTTGTTTTCTGCACCGATCCCCTACACGTTCTTTCCTATACGGGGCTCATGTGCGCCCCGATGGTGACCGTCTGGCTGGAGTCGCCCGGGACGAGCTCGACGGTGTGGGTATGCGTGGTCGCCTCGAATGTGGAGTTCGCGGTGGTTGGCTTCTTCAGGATGGTGGGGTTGTCCTTGTTGATGTTGCCCGCGTATTTCGTGAGCTCCTCCGTGTGATCAGTCTCCGCAGCGATGATGGTGTCGGTGAGCTCAGCACCTTTCTCCTCGCATTCCATGGCCATATCGGGGTCGCCGTGGATGGTGATAATGCAGCTCGGCCCTGGAAGCTTCATCATGTTGTATGCATAGTGGGGGGTCACCATGAATTTGGCGAATGTTTGGCGTCCCAGGACTCAGTGGTAGGGTCTGCGGAAGTTCACCAGCTCAAACATGATCCTCTCCGTGCGGTAATTTGCCGGTGTGCCGAAGGTGACTAGCAGCGTCACTTTTCTGATCGGATACGCCTTCCGACCGGGAACGATACCGTGGAAGGTTGTTAGGGTCAGCTCGATTGCTGCTTCTCGGAGTTGGAGCCTCTTGAACGTGTCCAGGTACATGATGTTGATGGAGCTCCCGCCGTCCATCAGTGTTTGGGCAGCCAGTAGTCAACAACCTTGGGCCTGACCACCAGAGCGACTCGCCCTAGGTATTCGATCCTGGGCGCGTGATCCTGGCGACTCCAGGTGATGCTCTGTTCGGACCAGTTGAGGAAGCGAGGGATGTCAACTTGGGTCACCGCGTTGACGACGACTGCGCGGGCGAGGACCTTCTTCTCGCGTTTGGTGCCGAGCCCGGTGAAGTTGTGTAGCGAGCCAACGACGTTGCCAAAGCCGCTGGTGTTTCCATTGTTCTGAGGCGGGTTGTTGTTGGGGTCCTCCCTTGCTCACCTTGCATTTTCGATCTCTTTGAGAGAATGGCAGTCCGCGGTGGTGTGGGTGGCGGGTTTCCCCTCCCTGCTGTGGTAGATGCAGGGCTGGTTGGGCAGGGCAGCGGGGTCGAATTTCGGCCTTGCTACATTGTTGGCGCGGTAATTTCCGCTATCGTGGTAGTTTCCTCCGTCGCGGCGGTAGTTCTTGGAGTCGGTTTGTCCGTAGCCGGCGTTGGCGACGAAGTCGACTCGCCCATTCGTGCGGCGCTTGCCGGTGATGCGAGTGTTGCTGTAGCGCATGTCGCGCTGTCGTCCGTTGTCGTGGCCATTGGTGCGGCGTCTTCCTCCTGACTCGTCGTCGGAGTCCAGGTTGGGGTGTTCCTCCGCGTAGCGCTTGGTGATCTTGAGGAGGTCGGGGATGTTGTCGAGCGTTCGGTAGACCCTCTTGATCTTAGCGACTAGGGGTTCGTACCGGCACGCGTTCTTGAAGCAATGTATCACCGTGTCCGGGTGGATATCGGAGGCGTTGATCCATAGTTCCTGCCACCTTTGGATCCAGTGGCGGGTCGACTCGCGTTGTCCCTAGATGCATCGCTCTAGGTCCTCAATGGTGGTGGCGCGGGTGTAGGAACCCTCGAATTGCCTGACGAAGGCATCCTGCATTTCCTCCTAGGAGTCGATGATGTCGGCGGGGAGAGTGTTGATCCATTGCTGGGTCACACCCTCCATCATCAGGGGCAGCTAGCGAGCGGCTAGCAGGTCGGTGTGGCCGGCGAGGTATGTGTCCAGCCAGACCGCTGGATCATACGTCGGGTCATACTTTTCAATCTCCTTGGGCGCCTTGAAGTTGGCGGGGTACTTTTCCCCTCGGATCATAGGTCCGAAGCATTGGGGTCGACTCGGCTGAGCGAGCCCCTGGGTTCGGGGTCACCGCGGTTACTCAGGGTGTGCCTCAAGTCGTTGGGCTGGCGCGCCTGCCAAGCCTGGTTGTTGACGATGTGCGTGCGGGCGTCGATGGGCCGCCCGTTGGCGGCGATCGTGTTGTTCACCGGTCGCGGCTCGTTGGTGGAGAGGGCGGGGTTGGCGGCCCGTAGCTAGGTCGCCAGGGGCTATGTTGGTGGGCAGGTCACGGTGTTGGCGATGGTGGGGTGACCGCTTGAGGCCGCCCTGCTTGCCGAGGAGCGGGAATACATCCGCCCCCGCGGGTCGACCCCCGTGGCTTGCTGCTCGACCGCGCCAGTGAAGCCGACGAAGAGGTTGATGGAGCCGACCGACATTATCGCGCTGTGGGTGATCGGGCGTGACGCCGGGATGTAGCTGCTGGGCAGGATCTATAAGATCCCACCGATGGCGATCATGCGGCCGGTGGCGATCGACGATCGATCGGCGAGTAAGGTCTCACCGCAGAACTCAGGCCAGTCTGGCTGGGCCCCACGGTGGGCGCCACTGTCGTGGAAATGGCCACGACAGTCGCTGTAGTAGGCAGCGATTGATTGAATCGGGGGCGAGAGCTGGCGGCCATCTGCGGTGCGAGATGGGGGCGGATGCACATGGATTTATCTAGATTCGCCCCCCGGAGGGTAAAGACCTACTCCTGCTAGATTGGATTAGTAGAGAGCGAGTTACAATGGCGGCGAGCTCGGCGTCTAAGCAGTGAGTCGCTCGAAGGGGTGTATGATGGAACGTAAGTCCTCAGGATACCATAGGGATGTTTATATATGAGGCACCTCGCTAGGGTTTACAATTTACAACCAAACAATATATGGATTCAGAGGCTTTGACCTAATCTGACTGGGCTTTGAGTACGCTTCTGGGTCTCTAGTCTCCAGTCGCTAGGCCTTCTCCTTAGTCGCATTCCAGTCGCCGTCCTGTAGGCCCACTCGCGAGACCTTTGTCCCAATCAAAACGCCCTGTCAGGCATACCCCATTCGGCATATTCCTATCAGTAGTCCCCGAGGCCATCGTTGATTCAGATGCAGGTGTCCTTTTGGCAGTCGGAGTAGGCGAGTCCAATTTGGACGCCCATTCAAATCAGCGGTGGACTCAACCGAAACCAAAGAAATTTTCCCCAGGTCCCTAGTCACTGCTTCGGCAAATGCTACCGCTGTCTAGTCGCTGCTTCGGCGACTGGACAGGGGTCAGTTGCAAGCTAGTCGAATGGAGGAGTTGGACCGTCAATTTGGTCAAACTATCTGTTGGATATTCTAACGGTAACTTCGGCGTAACTACCGCGGGTAACGGCTACCCCGACTTTGGGCGGGTAGCACCTCCTTATAAGGGGAGTAACAAATCAGTTCTGCAGATCCTTCCCTACATTCTTCATTCTCGCGCACCCATTTCTTCTGTCTTTCCTCGATCCAATCCCTTCAGACCGAGGGACCCCACGTCCTTCCTAATGGTGCCTCCAAAAGATTCATGGGGGAAGTCCAAATGCACCACGGCTCAGCTCAAGTCCTTCGAGGACGCCGGAGTCCTCCGTAAGGGGAACTGGCGGGTCCCCGCACCTTCCGAGATCGAGCCAAAACCGCGGGCCGACGAATTCATCTGCTTCCCCAGTCACCTAGAGAGGGGTTTGGGGTTCCCCACTTCACTATTCTTCCGGTGTTTTTGTGCGTACTACGCAATCAAGCCGTCGGATCTTCGTCCGCACAGCATCGAGCAGCTGGCGATCTTTGTCGCCTTCTGCGAATGCTATCTCGGCTGCAGGCCGTACTTCCCGCTGTGGTTGGAGCTTTTCTACGGCCGCATCGGGCGCGAGGCGTCCGGCGGCCTGATGTTAGCGGCCGGCGGCCTGATGTTAGTGGCCGGCGGCGTCACGTTCCAATTGAAGTCGAAGGCCAACTTCATCAAGCTCCTGCTGCCGAAGAAGGCCGACGGTGTCACGTTCCAGTGGAAGAAGAGCTGGTTCTACGTGAAGGAGTCCACTCCCTCCGGTGAAGTAGCGCTTCCCGAGTTCGTCGCAGAAAGGAGTGAACCTCGCCGGCTGGCGGCAAACAAGCTCCCCGAAGACCAGAGGATGGCCGTCGCGGAGATGATGGACCAGATCCAGAGGCTGAAGGACCAGGGGCTGTCCTCGATCAACCTCTATAACTGCTGGCTCGGGCGGCGTCTGGTCCCGCTGGCGGCTCGGCCGCATTGGATGTATGAGTACAGCGGGAAGCACGACCTCTCCCAGACCAGCGGAAAGCACGACCCCTCCCGGATCAAAACGTCTTGCCGGGCATACCACATTCGGCATATCCCCATCACCGGCGCAAGGTCTCCGCGCAGCAGAAGCCGCGCCGGCGTGCCCCTCACCGAACAGGCCGCCCGGCCCGTGCCGTCGCCTCCATGAGACCCCCCCCCCCCCCCTCGGCCGCGGGAGCGCAGGCTTTGCCTGACGACGCCATCGGTGGCGGCGAATTTAACGGAGAGGCAAAGTGAGCAAAGCCGTACCCTCGGTCGACCGAGACCGCCGCCGGGCCGTCTAGCCAGAAATTACTACCACCGGTTATTACTGAGCCGGCGGGACGAGCTTAAAAAGGGCCCAGGCAGCGGAAAGGCATCCTCCTCCCCATCCCAAATCGAAACAGGATTCCATTAAAGCTCCCTTCCACTTCCAGCTGCCGCGGGGCATCACCACTTCACGGCCACTTTGACCCCAATTCCCCCTCCGCCTTCATCCCCAAGCCTCCTCCCCCTTCCCCATTCATCCTCCTCGCCCTCCCTATAAGTGCCGCTCTCGATTCGCCACGTAAAGGAAGTAGGCGCCTTAGCTTGAGCGGGAGAACAGTTCTTGGACGGTGCCCCGGTGGTGTCCTGTCTGGTTCCATTTCTTGCGGCTGCAATGGAGGGCAGCAGGGCCGGCGGCGGTGGCAGCGGCGACTACATTTCCAGCCTGCTGAACTCATCGCCGATGCTCGACTTCGGCGTGCTGGACGGCGCCGTGGCGGCCGCGGGCGGGGACTGCCTGGAGAGGTTCTGCGGCGACCCGGGGTTCGCGGAGCGCGCGGCGCGGCTGTCCAGCTTCAACGGGCAGCGCTTCGGCGGGGGCCTCTTCGAGATGCCGCCGCCGGCGCCCAACGCCGAGTTTGGCGGCGGCTCGCGGGAGGCGTCCTCTGTGTCCGACCCCGCCTCGGCGATGAAGGACGCCAATGCGAAGAAGCGGAAGGCGTCGGCGGCCAAAGGCAAAGCCAAGGAGCCATCCCTGAGCACCTCTGGCCAGGTGAGCTTCGCCTTCTTCGACAATCGGGCTCGCTCTCTCCTGTCTGCGTGCCATCGGTACTGACCAATTAGGCCGCGTCAATTCTGTGTTTCAGGCAGGGGAGCAGGGTGAATCGGATGGCAAGCGGTGCAAGACAGGAGACGCCGAGAAGAAGGTGACGAGCCCGGTGAAGCCCAAGGCGGAGCAGACCGGCAGCGACAGCTCGGTCGAGGACGGCGAGCAGAAGAAGGGCAAGGGGAAGAATGGCAAGCCGGTGGATCCCCCCAAGGACTACGTCCATGTCCGGGCCAGGAGAGGGCAGGCGACTGATAGCCACAGCCTCGCAGAGAGGGTACATACATACACTTCTGCTTATGGTGCTTCAATGTTTTCTTCTTCAGTTTTGTCAGAACTCGTTCTTAACTTCCTTGTACGTTCATTCATAGGTGAGAAGAGAGAGGATCAGCCAGAGGATGAAATTTCTCCAGGACCTCGTTCCAGGATGCAACAAGGTACTACTACCAATTAGTGACTTCAAAATGAAGAATGATAATCTTCATGCGCATCATTTTTGTACTACGAAAAGACAGTCTTTATGTACAAGGTTAATAATTATTATAATGGCTAAAATTTGGTTTGTCACTTTAGGTGATTGGCAAGGCACTCATGCTAGACGAGATCATAAACTATGTGCAGTCGCTTCAACGGCAAGTCGAGGTAAAGAGCAAGACCTGTTGAAATTGTTTGATGCCATGCAACGCAGGCGTGGGTACTCTGAATTCTGATCTCGATTCCTCTGTTTTGTGGCTTCAGTTCCTGTCCATGAAGCTAGCAACCGTGAACCCACTGGACTACAGCAACCTGCCCACCCTCCTACACAAAGATGTAAATCATAAAGCGTACCTCTCCTGTTCATCATTATGTGCGTGATGTATGTACTCCATCCATGGGCGAGAGAATTCCTACTTACGCTACCTGTAATCCAATGCAGATGTACCAAGCCTGTGGCCCTTCAGCGAGCTCCGTTTTCTCGCTCGAGAGCTCCAGCTCGGCGTTCCCGTTTACTAGCGAGCAAGGCGACGTTTTCCAGTCGTTTGTGCCCAACAACAGCATGGAGAGCCAGTGCACCCTGAACCAGCTGGATCTGGCCCTGTCTCAGGCTACGAACGCGCAGTATGGCTTCAATCAGGATGGAACGGCCAGCACGAACTTGCAGCAGGTGATCCTTCGTTGCCTTGAGAACTTTGCTGTTCATTTCAGTTGAGAAAGAATCATCCTAACATGTGTAGTCGGTGTGCTTCTTAATTAATAACCTTGAGCAGAGGAACTTCTGGGAGGACGATCTCCAGAGCGTTTTCCATGTCGACAACGGTCATAGCCATGACAACGGGGTTTCAGCAGAGAGCTTCCACGGTCAGTAAGAAGAAGATGGACAAAAGCTCCTGCTAGAATCTTGTCTCTCGTATGACATAGTTTTGCTGACTCGTGTGGAACCGACGCAGGCGAGGTGCAAGCAGGCCAGATGAAACTGGAGTTCTAGTCGGCGCTGAATGGAAACAAGAAGAAGATTAACAATCTGTACATAAGAAGATATAAGAAGATGGAACTACCACAGCAGTACATTATGGTGCGAGTGGCCAGTGACGAAGCTATAAGCCGCTCTGAAGAACTCTGATGAAGCTAACAGGTCTTTGTTGTTTGTAATTAGGCTCCAAGTCCAAGAGACGAATTTGCTCGCGTCATATTCCGCCTATTGGGCGATGTGATGTGATGTGATGTGATGTGATGTGATGCGACCCTCTTGTATTTTCTGGCATCAATTAATTATATCAGCAAGTCATGATTAGTACTATAACGTAACGATCGATTACAGTTTGTGTACAAGACACATACCTCTCCTAAACCTAAATACTGCTGCCAATTAAGAAAGAATCTGTTCAATCATTTTCACCTATATTTTCTTTTTGGGGGTTTCCTTTGAGGTTAGCGGTGTTTGGATGTTTCTTGTGCGTAGCGTGGAGGGGAAGAGTTGTCTCTGAATCTCTGATGATAAACAGTTGCTTGCGGTGTTAGCTGTTGCTGCCTACTATACGTATTCTCGCTGTCACCTTCCGTTCGTCCCTCACCCCGGCGGTTAGAGCGAAACGCACGCCGCGCTGCCCCCAAAGTTGGGTAGGTTACACGTCGCTTTTGGTTAGTCCCTCTACAATCCGTCCATCCCCTCCCTGAATCGCACCCTGCGTGTTCTTGCTGCCACCACCCGCTCTTCAGATTCAGAGCGCCATTTCTCCCACGAACATCCAAAACTAGGTGTCCAACCCTAAACTCAGCTTCGGTGTCAGGCCATGCCCAGTTTCTATTCTACAGAGATATATACTATACCGTAGCAGCAAGATCGTATGATAGACAAGCTCGCAGTCACAAGTGACAAGGTTAGGCCTGGCGTCGCTCTCGGCCCCGTTTCCGTTTCTTACCCACGGGAAGAGGCCATCCAACTAACTGTACCACCAGCTCCGTCCTGTCCTGTCCTGTCGACCCCAAGAAATCACACGACCAGTATACAAAATACGAATTGATAGCTCCGTCGTAGCCTGACAGCAAAGGGGAAGGAAGGACCCCGTCGTCCCTCACTTTTACATACGTACAGCAATTATCATCCAAAATACCACCAACTGTACATACGTACTGTGTGCGGGTCAGCAGCAGCAGTGTGCACTACTACTATACAGGGTCACTGCGTTTCACACGCTTCATAAATCATACATACGCGAAAGGGGTTACGTACGTGTACTCGCCCTCGCCGCTCGAAACGCCGTGGCGGATGGTCGCTGTCGCCGTCCGCGCTGGCGCGCTCGACATCCCGAAGGTTACACGTCGCTGTGGGAGGCGCCGAACTGTTTTATCGTCGTCGTCGTCGTCGATCCCGCAGGCGAAAGCAGACACGCATGGCATGGGGGTGATGAATGCCGTGCCTGCCCATTTCTTCCTCTCTCTCTCTAATGGCGTTGCCCGCCCCGCTTAGCGGGTCAGCAGCAGCGCTTGTTTGGCGATAAATCTCCTGCCGCGCGAGGATGTATGTGGCCGGCAATGCGGAGTGTCCTGCTCTGTTTTATGCATTACTACTGCTCATTAGCTAGCCGCTGATAAGGACAGATCGGTCAGAGAAAGAATTCTTCCCCTCTTGCGTCCGGTTCAATCGTTTTTTTTTGTTGCCAAAATGTCAAGGAAAAATGGTCTAAGGAGCTATGATCGACTATATAGCCTGTAGGATCTAGATCGCCATGAGATTCTTCCAAAGAGGTTGCACGGGATGGGATTTTTCTTTTAAGTTTGTTTTTTCCAAAATGGAGGTGATACCCCTGTCTTTGTATCAAAAGGTATTATTCAACATAGCTTTATAAAGAAATACAAATATTAACAAGAAGTCACCTTACCAAAAACTCAGAAAACTAATAAACTTGACCAAAAGGGTGACCATGTTGGAGCCATTGAACGCATATCATAGTAAAACCGGAGGCCTCTTCCAACCGCCCAACGAAGAGTGAGGAACACAAACCGTCCTCGCAAACTCTCAGTGCGCACCAACGCACACGCTCCAGAAGTGATTGTCGCCATCTTCCGTCGACCTATCTTCGAGACGGGGATCAAGGCATTGACCTTGCTAGGCCTACCGTCAACGCCCCCACAGCACCAGACAGCGCCACCTCCCAACGAGCGTCCATTATCACAAGCCCGCCTTCAAGACCCGCTGCACCATGCCGCTAAGACCCGCCGCCATAAACTCAGTAGATGCAACACCGTTCCACCTTGGTCACCACGCAAGAAGCACGCGAAGACCGACATCCAATAACCGAAGCCATCCACTTGTCCATCCAGCCGATATATGAGTCCAAAGATGATGCCCCCACGGGTGAAAGGGAAATGGACGCCGCCTAGAGGGAGGTGAATAGGCGATTTAAAATTATTATGGTTTAGGCTCTAATAAATGCGGAATAAAACTTAACGTTTAATTTATCAAGCCAAAACCTATATCCACTAGTTTCACTACGTGCACCAACAACCTATGCTAAGCAAGACAATCAACAAGGTGATAGCAAGATATAGTACTTCAAGCACGATGGCTATCACAATGTAAATTGCATAAGTAAAGGGCTCGATTGAGAGATAACCAATGGACGCGGAGACGATGATTTGTTTTCCGAAGTTCACTTCCAAAGAAGCTACGTCTCCGTTGGAGAGGTGCGGGGGCGCAATGTACTTCGAACGCCACAAGTGGCTCACCTCGAGGTGTGGTGGCTCGATGCTCACCCAACGCCACACAAGGCCTCACCCCAAGATGCGAAGGCACGCAACCTACCGACGCCACAAAAGGCTCACCTTATTCTCCCGTGAGCTCGCCACAAAGGCCTACTCACGTTCCACTATGGGACACTTGAGAGCGGTCACCGAATCCGTACAAGATTGGGGCAATCTCCACAACTCAATTGGAGGCTCCCAACAACAATGCCACAAAGGCTACAAAGCCACAAAAGGCAACAAAAAGGCTACAAGACCACAAAAGGTCAACAATCCAACACCACAACCGTCTAGGGTTCCAAGAACCCAAGAGAAACAAGCCCAAGGGCTTGAACTCGCGGAATCTCCGAGGCGAACTCAAACCTATGCACCAAATGCAAGAGGCAAGTCCTTCACTCTCAAATTCCACCAAAGCTACAAAAGCTATTGGGAGAATAAGGGAGGAAGAGCACAAGAGGAGAACAGAAAACTCTCCAAGATCTAGATCCCAAGGATTCCTTCACAAAGAAGGGATTTTGCTTGGTGGGGCTTGTAGATCTAGATCTCCTCTCTCAAATCCCTCAAAAAGATGCAAGAATCGTAGAAGGGGGAAAGGGAGAGGGCAAGCTCTTCAAGGTCAACAATGGAGGAGAGAGAAAGCCAAAAACCGAGAAGAACAAGAGTTGGGGCCGAAGGGGAAAGGGGAGCTCCTTTTAAAGGGCTCCCCGATCTGCCCGTTACTCACAGATTCGCGCACAGCCGGTAGTACCGGTGGGTGGCCGGTACTACCGGTGGCACTCAGCCAACGGTCCAAAAACGAGGTGCAAACGAACACAAAAACAAGGCCGGCCGGTACTCCCGGTGATTCACCGGTACTACCGCCTGGGCCGGTACTACCGCCCAAGATTCCGACCGAAGTTCCGACAAATACGCACACCAAGACAGAGAGGGTACTGAACCAAAATTGGGGTTGCCGGAAGTTGGGCCGGAATAAACATCGGTACTACCGGCGGCAAACTTCCCTAGCGGTACTACCGGTGGCCCGCCGGAACTACCGGGCAGGCAAAAACTCCAAAACTAGAAATACCACAACTTTTGCATCCGAACTCCAAACGAGATGAAATCAATTTTGTTGGAAAGATAACGACGTGTAGAATCCAACAAAAATTCGAAATTTTGGATATCACCAGGGGAGAAAATACCATGAATATATATATGTGAGATACCTCCCAAGCTGTGGAGCCGGAAAACCCGTGAGATCAAAAACGCAATAAGATATGCAAGGGAAATCCGTTTTTGATGAACTAGAGCTTGTTATGAAGATAACCACAAGCTCTAGAACCTCACATGGACAAGAACCAAACACCAACCAAGAAAGATGATGCTATGTATGCAAAGGTTTGAGCTCTCTCCGAAAGATACGAACGAGTCACCCACTCGAGAGCCCCTCTTGATAGTACGGCTATCTATCCTAAACCCGGTCTCTCAACACTACAAGAGACCGGTAAAGTAGAAACCCTATCAAGATCATACCTTTTCCTTGAGCATCCCACTTGAGCTTGATGTAGAAGATCTTGTCACCTTCAAGATGGAACACCTTTCTTGATTGCACTTGCTTGCACTTGCTTGATGAAGTCTTGAGACATGCTCCCCCATAATCCATGGGGAAGCCTCTTCTTCGAACTTGTCTTCATCATTCCATGAATGCTGAGGATGGCAAGCTTCAAGCATGAGATCTTCTAGAGAGGACGCATCTTGAGCTTGCACATCAATTTTTGACGATGTCTTGAAGATAGCCATGAGGAACTCCATCTTCTTCTTCTTCAAGACATACTTGATCTTCTTCTTCTACTTGATTCCAATAGGCACTAATCCCTTGGACAATGCTTCTTTTTTTTCATCCTTGAAACCAACACATGGTCCAAGCGATGCCAATGGACAAACCTACAGGTGAGACTCAATTTGCACATTAGTCCATATGGATTGTCATTAATTACCAAAACCACACATGGGGGCATACATGCCCTTTCAATCTCCCCCATTTTGGTAATTGATGACAATCCCCTAGAGAGGGTTTAAATATGGAATTTAACAAACAAAATGGTTGCCCCAACATCAAATACTACACAAGTATGTGATGTTGGTACAACCACAATATATAGAGCAAACTCCCCCACAATCTATGCATGTGTGATGAACTTGAATTTCATTCCATAGATTGCCAACCATTATCGGTGGTTGAGTTTCCTCTATATATTAAGCATGCAAAGCAACAACAAAGATGAAAGAGCATGCAAGGCTAATGCTTTAAGAACCAACTCAAAGCATACACCAACTTCCCTTAAACTCTCTAAAACTTCTCCCCCATTGGCAGTGATTGCCAAAATGGGTGAAAAGTTCTAGACGACCAACATAGTGAGAATTCCTCCAAAGGTGTGCATATGCACATATCCAATGATGAATCCTTGGGAGGAAGTAAAACTATATTGAGGACCCAAAGATTGCAAAAAAAAGAGAAAACAGCTTCAACAAATGAAGCGAGCAACCCAAAAGACCCAAAAATACCAATTGACAACAACAATTGATACCAAAAGAGAAAACACACGATATTAGGATACAGACAAAAGAGTGTTTAGATGAAGCAGGCAAGCTCCCCAATCTTAGTGCACAAATTAGAATCATTAATTTGAACACATAATGCACAAGTATGGAATCCTCACTCCCCCATAGACATTTAAACTCAAACAAAGAGAAAGTCAAATTAGCATTCTTAAGTGAGTTAGAGAAGCTCTGTTGGGGATATACTTTCCGGGTATCCTCACAGTTCCTCACCGACCAGGGTGGCCCACTTCGGGTTAGAGCTTTGCTTCACGGGCGGCCCAGTCAGGGAGAAGAGACGGAGTCCAATCCGGCAACGGGAAGGCCTAGAAGACTTACCGACTTAGGCCCATAGTGTTACTTGTAGTTCAAGATGTACTCTGTAACCGACTCTTAGTCGTAGCCGGATAGATCTCTCCTGTAAACCCTAGGCCGGATATCTATATAAGCCGTCCTAGGGAGAGCCTTTAGGGAAACACCTCAATAGTCTACAATCTCAACTCGCACAGGCGAACCCTTGTAACCCATATTTCGGCTCTGCGTATTACTGGATTGCTAGCAGGAGTAGGATTCGTCCAAAGCCGGCGGATTCGAACCTAGGTAAACTTGTGTGCTCACCGTCCCGGAACACCGTACGTCTCACACCCCTCTCTTCCGCACGCCTCAAGGAACCCCTCATGGCGTACTTGTCATCAATCCGACGACAGTTGGCGCCCACCGTGAGGAAGGTGAGCTTTGGATCTGTGTTCCGAGCGGAATCTGCAAGAATCGGAATCGGCGAGACCATCACCATCGGTCGCATCCTCTACGCCATCGACGTCCCTCTTATCGTTCTCGATGAGACTTGGATTCCGGCTAGGGAGGCCGTGACTGCCTACACAATCATGTCTTTTGGCGAGATCAATGTTTACATTGGTTTTGCTGAACCTGCCCCACCCACCCCAGCGGTGATGATAGAGGCAGAAGAATCTTCTGGGTCCCCTTTGTCCGCGGAAACAGCAGAGTTCCGGATCTCAGAAAATCCTAATCCCACCCAGCCCGCACCAATTACGGAGGTAGTGGAGAAATCCGAGCCTGAGGAATACCTAGCGGTCAAAGTCGAATCTAGAGTGGATCTCCTCGGAGAAGCCGGATCCCAGATCGACCCACCCGTGGAAGTCAAAATCCAGGAGGAGCATATCAACGACACTAATTCCGGCTCTGATGACGCCAGGACAGACAGGTCTTTCCTAAGGTACACACTGCGACGTATGATAATGCAAGATGCAAGCGCAGATGCAATTCTCGAGACCATCAAAAGTTTCGATAAAGCTGATCACGAGAGACGCAGGTACCTCAGGAAGCACGCATCGCACTTCGTCGGATATGTTGGATCCGGATCCGGCTCTGCCGATGCTGGAGAAAACGCCGACTCTGTGCTGGAGGCAATTGGAACAAACGCCGACGTACCCGCATCCTCGGATGAATCGATGACGTCAGCGGATTTTCGAAAGTTCTCCGTGGAATATGAAGAGGAGTATAACTCCAAAGCTACAGAAGAAGGAGAAGCCATGGATGAAGGATCTGGGGAAAACTCTCCGAAAGCGCAGGATGACATGGAAGTCGGAGATAATCCCGAGGTCCAGATGTCCGAAAGTACCGATCAGAGCTTGACTCCGGGAAACGGACCCAAAGCCGTCTTTGCTACCAGCACGGCCAAGAAGGCAAAGAAGAAGAATAAGAAGAACAATACCCCAGCAAAAGACCCTCTGACAGAGGAGGTGATTGCCGAGGAATACGAAGAAGACTCGGATGGAGCACTTATCCTAGACCAGCCGAAAAAAGAAGAATTGGTGGATGGACACGTGATCACTGAAGGTGCGCGTAAACTCATCAATGCTGCATTAACCACACCTATCCCTACAGCTGCAGAACTTACTGTTGAAGAGCTGGACAAAAGGGCCCAAGCCCTAGAAGCGCGTCGTCAACAACTCCTGGATGAAGCCAAAAACATTCAGGAGGAAAAGAAACGCATGGCAACTAAGGACTACATGTCTCGGTTGCATCAGAAGACACGGAAACGTTACACGCGTGACGGTCAATTTTCGGAAGTAAACATGGTCCTCTTTGAAGGAGATCCAGGGATGCCTCATCTCGATAGCAAAGGAGATCTGGTGTATCCGACACCAGTACAGAACACTATTGCAGCTCGAGATATCCTGTCAAATAACCCAGGCCCAGAACAGGTTTGATTGGGCATCAAGCTACTCACCAAGGGTCTGGAGCAACAAATGGCTGCGAAATCTAGAAGTGGAAAACTGGTCTCCAAATCCGACCAATGTCACACAAACTCAGCCTGGAATGATATAAGGCCCCAGCGTGTTCCGGAACAGCGTCACCATTCCGACCGACGGGAAGACAACCACTCCAGAACCGGATCGTCAGGACAACATCACAGAACTGCGCGTGACTAGAGCAACGTCGCTCCAGCGGCCGAGCAAGAGGCTATTGCTACACTGTATCCGAGAAATCCTCCCCGACGAGAGTCGAACGATCGAAGGGGAGAAGATAAAGAGAATCGTCGGGAGGAGGATCGTCAAAAAATGCCACCTCCTAGATATGAAAGCCGTCCGGCTGGTCCTCACCGTAGTGGGAACGACGGACGAAGGAACGACGGAAACTATGCCGGGTCAAGCCGACAGGGGGCTCGTCGTAGTGAAGACCCTCCCCGAAACCGGAATAATGACGCTCCGGACGGAGGCCGGCGAACAGCCGGAAACAATCCAGTTGTCCCACCCTCTCCACCAAGCAGTCATCACAACGACTCTCAAGGGGGACAAGGAGGACGACATGGCGGGAGAGGTGGTGGCGGAAGTCGAAGTGCAGCTCCAGGGCACCGCAGCCACAGCCGACATTCGGGACGATCTCTGTCCCCGAACGACGCAAGGCACATGATCAATTCCAACATAGAGGCGCGGCGCTATGAAAACGATGATATCTACGTGGGCCCAAAGTGCTTTGGACCACGCATCAGAGCTACAAGATTCCCGGAAGGATTTTCTATCTCAAGACATATCCAAGCCTACGACAACATTGCTCGGCCAGACACCTGGCTACAGGATTTCTTCCAAGCTTGCCGCATCGCCAAAGGCAGAAACAGCCTGGTCGCAACCCGATATCTCCCACTTATGTTGCGGAAGACGTCACGATCATGGCTTAATGAACTTCCGGCGAACACCATCCATAACTAGTATGACATGCAAAGTGCGTTCTTTCGGAATTTCGAAGGCACATACCGAAGGCCCTGTACGGTCGGAGACCTACAGCGTTGCACCCAGAAAGCCGGAGAAACTTGTCGAGATTACCTCGGACGATGGATCGACACCAAAAACTCCTATGAGGGAGTAAATGATCAAACTGCGATTGAAGCTTTCATTGCAGGACTCCCAATTGGTCTACTGCGCCATCGCTTGAAGTGTGACAAGGTCACTGATTTGGGAGAAATGATAGAAACAGCAAGCAAGTATGCAGATGCTGATGACGATGCAGGGGGATTACTCAATGCCCTAGTTGTGCCACAGTCGGCAAAATAACCAAAGCAACAAGCTCAGAAGCGCAAAAATACCTCGGAAGAGAAACCCAATGCAGAAACGATAATCGTTACTGCTACTTTTGGGTCTAGAGGACGAGGAGGACGCGACGGAGGCCGCGGGCATGGCCGTGGAACTTCGAGAGTCCAAGGTAGAGGAGACCAACAACCGAGCAAAACCTACTCTTGGGCCGACATTGCCAATAACCCATATGTGCATCACTTAGACGCCAATGGGGGCTCGTCCTACACCAATGCCGAATGTCGTTTCAATGATGACATTAAAAGAAATGACACCGCGGGCTACAAAGCTAAGCGGAAGAAGGGAAAGAAGAATCCTGGAAAAGATAAAGAGACCAAGGAAGATTCCAACATGGAGGAAGCTGATGCTTCAAATCCCAAGCTGGAAGGGAAGAAAAAAAATTCGACCAAGAAAGACACTTATGTCACCTTCCTCGGATCTCAACCAGCAAAGGTCAAGAAAGGAGTTCTACATGAGCTCAATGCAATAGTTCTGGCTGTCCCCCTATTTTTGGACTGGTCGGAAGTGGCAATCACATTTGACCGCACTGATCATCCGCCTAAGCTACACAGGCGAGGAAAATATGCCTTAATCGTTAATCCACTTATTGACGGTTATGGTTTCTCCAAGACCCTCATGGACGGTGGCAGCAGTATCAATATTCTCATTGTCGAAACGCTACGCCGGATGAAGATCTCGGAGACTCAACTGAATCACAGCACTGTGATTTTTCACGGAGTTGTCCCAGGAAGACAAGCTAATTCCCTGGGAGAAATCACTTTGGGTGTTACCTTTGGAACTCCAAAGAATTATCGGACGGAGGCACTTTCCTTCGAAGTGGTCCCATTCAAGAGCGCGTACCACGCTATATTCGGACGTCCGGCTTACTGGGCTTTAATGGCTCGTCCGTGTTATATTTACAATATGATGAAAATTCCAGGTCCCAACGGTGTAATCACTATCAGGGGAGACCCGAAGAAAGCGCGAGAATGTGAGGATGGAAATGCCACCTTTGCTGAAGCTGTGTTGCACGCCCATGAGTACCAGGAGATCAAGAAGAGCATAGATTCGTCCGAGATGCCCGCAACGAAGAAGGAGGTGACAAAGCCAAATCTGGAGTTCAATGCATCAGAAGAGACGAAGACGACGCCATTGAAGGATGATGACCCCTCCAAGGTGACCCAGATATGCGTAGGCCTAGATAGCGCATAGGAAAGCGCGCTCGTCAAGTTCCTCCAAGCAAATCAAGATTTCTTCGCATGGCAGCCATCTGACATGACCGAAGTACCTAGGGAACTTGCCGAGCACTCTTTAAATGTAAACCCGAACACTAAACCCGCCAAACAATCCCTACGACGTTTCGGCGATGAAAAGCGTAAGGCAATAGCTAAGGAACTAGCACGGCTCGAGTTAGCCAGATTCATAGAAGAGGTCATCCACACTGAGTGGTTGGCCAATCCTATAATGGTCCCTAAAAAGGACACCACTAATTTAAGGATGTGTGTTGATTATACTGCCTTCAACAAGGCTTGTCCAAAAGATCCGTTCGCTCTGCCTAGAATTGATCAAGTTATTGATTCTACGGCAGGCTCGGAACTCCTCTGTTTTCTCGACGCATTTTCCGGTTATCACCAAATTCGGATGAAGGAATCTGACAAAGTCAAAACTTCATTCATAACCCCCTTCGGAACCTTCTGTTTTGTTACGATGCCCTTTGGGCTGAAGAACGCAGGAGCTACCTACCAGCGCACGATGCAGCTTGCCTCCACGACCAACTCGGATGCAATGTACATGCATACGTGGATGATATTGCGGCGATGTCCAAAAATAAGGAAACGCTGATTACCGACTTGGAGGAAACATTCGCCAATCTACAAAAATACAACATCATGCTTAACCCGAAGAAATGCTTCTTTGGAATACCAGCGGGAAATTTGTTAGGTTTCATCGTGTCTCAAAGAGGCATAGAGGTGAACCGGGACAAAATCAAGGCTATACTCAATATTTCTAGGCCAACTCGCCTGAAGGACATACAAAGATTAACTGGTTGCATCACTACAGTCAGTCGATTTGTAAGTCGGCTTGGTGAAAGAGCCGCACCATTATACAAGCTCCTGAAAAAGACCAAGGATTTTGTTTGGACTGACGAAGCTAAAGCTGCACTACAAGACCTGAAGAAAGTACTCTCATCTGCTCCTATCCTTGCAGCGCCGGAACCTCGGGAACCGATGTTGCTCTATCTTGCTGCGACAAATAAGGTTTTTAGTA
This sequence comes from Avena eriantha, assembly GCA_910589775.1. Classification (NCBI taxonomy): domain Eukaryota; kingdom Viridiplantae; phylum Streptophyta; class Magnoliopsida; order Poales; family Poaceae; genus Avena; species Avena eriantha. The sequence continues at coordinate 176,370,153 of OU342744.1, read as the reverse complement.
TCGTCATGGTGGTGGAGAGACCGGAGGAAAATCAGGAGCACCTGGTGCAGCGTCCGACTTACTTTGTCAATGAGGTCCTGACATAATCAAAACAGCGGTATCCGCACTATCAAAAGTTGGCTTACGGTGTTTTTCTAGCATCTCGTAAGTTACGACACTACTTTTAGGAGCATCTGATTACCGTGGTGAGCACAGCTCCCATGAGAGATATAATCAACAATAGTGACACCACAGGACGTGTCGCCAAATGTGGCATAGAGCTTTCAGCTTTCGATATTGAGTTTAAACCCCAGACAACATCAAATCCCAAATCCTTGCTGACTTTGTCGCTAATTGGACAGAGACAAAGGAGAATATGACCCTCCCTGAGTCGGAATATTGGACCCTCTATTTTGATGGGTCTAAGGCTCGAGGAGGCTCGGGGGCTGGCGTGGTTCTCAAATCACCCCAAGGAGATAAACTTCTATACGTGTTGCGGATCCACTTCACAACGACAAACAATATTGCCGAATATGAAGCACTGCTGCATGGAATCCGGATTGCTAAGGATATTGGCATCCGATGTTTGATGTGTTACGGAGATTTGGATCTTGTTGCTCAAGAAGTGTCGGATATTTGTAATGCAAATAAACACATGGCAGCATATAAAGCTGTCGTGGATGATCTATCTAAATCGTTCGAAGGGTTTGAGGTTCAACACATCCCTCGAGCAGAAAATGAGGAAGCAGATGCATTATCTCGGATAGGCTCTGCGCAGAAAGAAGTCCCGGATGGCGCTTTTTTAGAGCACCTCAAAGTTCCTTCAATAAAGGGAGTAGATGAGGAATATCTGACCAAATCCGACTCACCCCTAATAGCAGTTCTGGCTATAATTCCCTGCTGGACTCAACCCTTCCTAGATTATCTGGTAGATGGAAAATTACCCGAAGACGAGGTTCTGAGCCGGCAGATCATCCGACAAGCGAAAAGCTATACTGTAGTTAAAGGTGAGCTCTATAAGTAAAGTGTTTCTCGGGTTTTTCAGCCCTGCGTATTTTCGGAAGAAGGAGTGGAAATCCTAAGAGAAATCCACGAAGGCGAGTGTGGTCACCACGCTGCAGCCAAATCTTTAGTGGCAAAAGCTTTTAGACACGGATTTTTCTGGCTTACAGCTCAGGCAGATGCCGAACGATTAGTCAAGACATGCAAAGGCTACCAAAAGTACGCCAAACAAGCTCATGTTCCGGCTGATCAGCTGCGAACAATACCTATAATATGGCCTTTTGCGGTCTGGGGGCTTGATATGGTAGGACCATTTAAACGAGCTCCAAGTGGATTTACTCACCTCTTAGTGATGGTGGATAAATTCACCAAATGGATTGAGGCTAAACCCGTCACTAGTTGTGATGGAGCAACAGCCAAAAGATTTGTCAAGGATGTTATAATCCGGTATGGTTATCCACATAGCATTATCACGGACAACGGGAGTAACTTCTCTATGGGAGAATTGGCAGAATTCTGCAACGAGCAAAATATCCGGCTTGACATTGTGTCAGTCGCACATCCACAGGCTAACGGACAAGTCGAAAGAGCAAATGGTTTAATCCTACAAGGCCTAAAACCGAGACTTGAAGCACCACTACGACGTGCTGCGGGGGCTTGGGTAGAGGAATTACCCTCTGTAATATGGAGTTTACGAACAACTCCAAACAGGTCAACCGGATGCACACCTTTCTTCTTGGTCTATGGCGCAGAAGCAGTTCTTCCTAGTGATTTAATTCATCCTTCTCCTAGAGTGGTTGCGTATATTGAAGAGGATTCCGAGATTTCTCGAAAAAATGATCTTGACTTAGTCAAAGAAGTTCGCGTCGTTGCTGAAATGAGATCAACAGCCTATCAGCAGAAGTTACGCAAGTATCATAGCCAGAGAGTCCGAAACAGATCTTTCAATAAAGGTGATTTGGGTCTCCGGCTTGTGCAACAAAGCAAGCACAAACTTTCCCCAGTATGGGAAGGGCTATTTCTAGTTAGTCGAGTATTACACAATGGATCGTACTACTTAACTGACATGAGGCCAGTCAAAGAAAGACCTGCTACTAAGAAGAGAAAGAGAGCTGGAGGTAGTACAAATCCGGATGAGTTAGACAAACCATGGAATATTGCTCAGCTACGTCCCTTTCATTCTTAGTTTATCCTTCTTTGTAATCATATATATGTACATGTTCTATGATAAATAAAAGTTTTGGTTGCCTCAAGTTTTTCTGAGAAGTTTTTACCATCTTATTTCCGAATGATCATGTCATAATCGAAAATCCCGGAATGCTTGAAAGTACTTTATGCTCATGTTCGTTCTGGTTTAGATTTCCGATTCTAAAAATGCTACCTTCGGGTATAACTCTAAAGTTTCTAGTCTATACTTTGGTTCTTTGTCTGATTGCTAGATGCGGGTATTTTCCGAGTAGTGAATTGTTGGTACTGGAAGCCGGCTTTGTTTCCGAGTTTAAACTGGTTTAGCAATTGAGCTCTGTTGCTCGGCAAAGTTTACGAGCAGAAGGTTTAGCCGGCTCATGAAAGGGACGAGGCGGAAAGCCAGATAAACGATAAGTATAGACGAAGAAATACAAGTGCTTATGTAAACATTTCAGTCACGCAAAATTTTTTAAAGCCAAAAGTGCTGAATAGATCAAAAGCTTAGCACTAGCAAAATTATAGTACTGCATATTTACAGGCCCATCATGTTTTTTCGAATAACACAAATGTTTCTAGTAATCTATGATGCAGGGGTGGAAGGAGCTGCCGGCTCGCTGGATACATCGCCTTGATATCGTTCCGAGATGTCCACTTCCGATATGGTGTGGTCATCGTCGGAAACTTCTGCTGATTCTTTGGGAGGCGGAGGCGGAGTGTCCACGCGGGTGAAGAAAGGAGTTTCGTAGCTGGTAAATCAGCCACGTGACACCCCTATCCGGCGCAGGAGTCCATAATAGCCTTGATGTCCTGCTCCTGGCCGTCTTCATCTACCTTGCAGTACCCTCTGGTCACTTGCCATATTTCCATGTTTCCATGGTGGCTCATGACCATGGTGAGAGCGTTCTGCGCCGCGGTCCGCGCGTAGGACATGTTCAACAAATCCTGGTTATAGGAATATACTTTCTGTAAGTCAGAATACCCAAAGTCAGAAGTCTACTAAAGACTCGGGCTAATATTTTTGCTAATATCAGCACGAGCCTTGGGGGCTACACTAGTTCGTTCTTTGGCATCCTAAGGAAGCATAAACCCAGATTATTTATCCTACTTCATGCTTGGGGGCTAGAGGATATGATATGAAATAAACGAAATATAGGAGTTAGAATTCTGACTTACATATTGTTCGCGAGTAAGTTTATCCAAGCTCGCATTCACTTCTAGAGCAACCTTCTCGGCGAGAGTTAGAGGAGTCACTAGAGCAGTTGGAAGCTCACCGGTCCTTATCCTCTCGTCGCGAAGACGCACTTGTTCAAGAAGATCAGAGTGCTTGATGTCCTCTGCTTCTTGCGCTTCTTCTTCGGCAGATAAGTTTCTTTTCTCCAGGCATTGCCTGGCTAGCCGCTGGATCTCCTCAGCAGATTTCCGAGATATGCCAAACTTGGCAAGACCCGGATTGCTGACAAGGTTTTCGGGAAAAGTTTCTGCCGAGGGACCATTACCCAAAGAGGGTTCACCCTTATCTAAACCCGACTCACCCATGGTGATGTCAGTTTGCAATTCAAGGATCGCAGGCTCCGTTGAAGGAGCCGGATCTTCTGCGACGGCCGGAGAAGGAATGATCACCGGTGTTGCAGAAGGTTGAGGGGCAGGAGTCGGAGGAGCCACGATAGGGGAAGCTATGGTAAGCTTTGTCTGTCGCAGGGGCTTCGAAGAAGTTCCCTTCCCCTTGCCCTTGATGAGCTGCTTAGCTCTGAGAATGTAATAGAGTCGGAAACATTACATCTCGGAAGAAAATTCGAGTAGAGTGCAAAAGCGGAAGTTGTGATTGGAAGTTACCTCTTCATGACGGGCACCTTCTTTGTGCCAACAGCCACTGTCGGAGCCTTGCGCTTCTTGAGCGCAATGTCCGGCAATGGGACCAACTCCGTCTCCTGAGAAAACTCTTGAGGATATCCTTCGAGTGGAGCAAATTCCGACTCAGGGAGGTCGGCAAGCTAAAAAGAAGAAAACATATCAGTATTGCAATGTAACTTAAAAATTGAAACACATAAAAAGGTTTACTGTTAGAAGCTTATCGGCACTACGGGGTTTTCCGCTGTATGCATATCCAGAGAAACCTCCAGGATCCTCCTCTCGATCCGCTCCCTTATCAACCATTTAATCTAGCTTATGTAGCCTTGCGTGGTGTAGGCTCTGGGCTGATGCGGAGGGAGTCTTTCTTGGACGACGTGATGGAGTGCATCAGTCGGTCTCCATGGTACTGAAGGGGTTGGATCCGACGTGACACCCAACATTGGACCAAGTCGGATCCCTTCAGTACTTTGTGTTTGATCAGATATTCGATCTGCCTCTTAGCAAGGATCAGATCGTCACTGAGAGCCGGAGGGGCCTCGTCCCAAGATGGTTGGGCCATGGCAGCTCCGTCGATAAAAGCCAGCAAAGCAGTGGCTTTGCCGGGAGCCGCAATATCCTTGTGCTAGAAGAAGGTGGCTGGCCATTGTTTGAGCGAATCACTAGCAAGAATCTTGGGATATGCATGCTCACATCTAAGTGAAAAACTAATGGTACCGGTGATATAAGGAACACCGACAGTAATAGAATTTCTCCGGATATGGAAGTAGTACCGGAAAAGAGTAAGGCTTGGCCTAATGCTGAGAAATCCCTCACACAAAGCCGCATAGGCGCTCATCTCTAGGAGAGAGTTGGGAGGAATATGGTGGAGTTGAACACTATAATGGTCTATCACCTCAGAAAAGAATTCCGAGGGAGGAAATGACAAACCTCTGTCGAGGTGGGTGCCTAAGTGGACCCGCTCGTCGGCGCACGGGTTGGGGATGGTCTCCCCGGCGCCGCTCCGCCAGTCGCCGGCACGGAGGAGCCCTTCTGTCTCCACGCCGCGGAGTTTCTCGTCATCGAGCACGCAGGGGATCTAGACCACACGAAAGCTTTCCTTCTCCGTCGTCGCTGCTGCCGCCAAACCGGAAGAGGATGAAGAAGCCATTTCTCCGGTGAGCTGGTGACCTAGGATGGGCGGCGCTAGGAGTTTTTGGGGGAAAGCAGAGGAGCTCTGTGCACGGGGGAGATTTGGAGGAGAGGAAACGGCAAGGGAACATGTGAAGAAAGGAGGAGGAGAATCCTCACCCCTTATATCCACCTAACCATGCCAAGATTCGTGCAAATGCTATAGTGTAACTGCCACGCGTCGTGGAAGGAACTGGGAAGGACCCACGCAATGATTACATCGCCTCGATCTCCGCGTACGCATTGAAACGGCGCCTCGGTTCCACGAACTGTGGACCCACCAACGGTCGTGCTGACAGGATGTTTGTCAGATGACGTGACTTGACCATGACTTGTGTCAGGTGGCGTTAGAAACCAAGTTCCTACTTAGTTTGAAATCAAGCTGGAAAATCCGAGTAACCTGTTGATAGGTCCGACTTATTTTTAAGACCCGAAGCGTATTTTTTGTTGTGAAGTTTCAGGAACCCTTCAAGATTCTGCAAGCCGAAGATCAAGCTAGACGATGGTAAATCCGACTTTTGATCTTAGAGGCCTCCGGGGGCTGCTGTTGGGGATATACTTTCCGGGTATCCTCACATTTCCTCACTAACTAGGGTGGCCCACTTCGGATTAGAGCTTTGCTTCACGGGCGGACCAGTCAGGGAGAAGAGACAGAGTCCAATCCGGCTATGGGAAGGCCAGAAGACTTACCGACTTAGGCCCATAGTGTTACTTGTAGTTCAAGATGTACTCTGTAACCGACTCTTAGTCGTAACCGGATAGATCTCTCCTGTAAACCCTAGGCTAGATATCTATATAAGCCGTCCTAGGGAGAGCCTTTAGGGCAACACCTCAATAGTCTACAATCTCAACTCGCTCAGGCGAACCCTTGTAACCCATATTCCGGCTCTGCCGTATTACTAGATTGCTAGTAGGAGTAGGATCCGTCCAAAGCCGGCGGATTCGAACCTGGGTAAACTTGTGTGCTCACCGTCCCGGAACACCGTACGTCTCACACCCCTCTCTTCCGCACGCCTCGAGGACCCCCTCATGGCGTACTTGTCATCAATCCGACGACAAGCTCCCCAAGGATTATGTACCAATTATACTAATTATACTTGGAAACAAAGTGCACAATCATGGAATCCTCACTTCTACAAACTCATTTAACAATACACGGCAAGAGAGATCAAATTATGAGTGCTCGGAGATGCAAGCAAATGGGACAAGCACTCATAGGCAAATAACTTTGGAAGCCACCAAAGAGTCACAAAGAAATAAAGGGTGGTATCCAAGGGAAACAAACACAACCAAAGATTTATCTTCTATTGTGTATAAGTTTCTAGGTGGAGAATATCACATAGACATATGCCCACAAAGAAACATGCACACACAAAATAGATACTCAAGAAAGCACATGAAAATCAATAGGAAGTCATATAATATACGAACAAGATTTTTGCTTGAAAGCATGGCCAAAGGCTCAAATATATCTTATTGTACATCAATGAGCTTCAAGCACCAACACACTACATACATTGCAACTATTACCAAGGGAAAAGGGAATATTTGGAATATATGGAGAAAGGCAACAAGTCACAAAAATAAATCAACTTGGCAAAATACTCACTATTGCACATGAGAGAAAATGGGAATACATATACAATAAAATTGCTAGATTAAAATATTTGGGATTGGTGAATCATGAGCATGATTTTGTATAGTCCCACTTATATGCACTCATCTCACCATACTCACATTTGCAATAGAGGAGAACTTACAAAAACCAAAATAAGAACCACAAAAATTGTACAAACACAAATTCATGCCAACAAGCAACCTACAAAAGGTTGGAAACAAGATATGTATGCATGAGAGAGATACTTGTTACCGAGATATAATTGGTAGGATGTAGAGGATAAGAATTTGTTGATCATCCTAGTTTGCGTCCAATTGACATGAAAACATCACTTCTTACTTGTTCAAGATACAAGCACCCAATATATCTCCAATGTACCTAAAACACAATTAAGTACACTAGGTTCCCAAACAAATTGGGTCCAAAGTAGTTAGTGCAACTACAATATATAGGAGAAGCTCCACATAAATATGTGCATATTAATATGAAATTGAATTTCATGAACATCTTAGCCAATAGGATTTGGTGGAGTTTCCCCTATACATTGGATTGGATCATAGAAATAAAGCATGCCATACTATATACAAGAAGTAAATATGCATGCACTAGACTTTCAAGAACCAAAAATGAGATACAATTTGAACTAAAACAGCAAGTAAACCAAGAAGTAGCACACAAGAGTGTGACATGACAAAAGGTGTCCAAATTGTATCAAAGAGCCAAAACAACACATGAAAGGACACAAATTCAACAAATGAACAAGGCAAAAGCCAAAGAGCGAAAGATGCACAAAACACACAATGCTCAAGGATTTATCTCATCCTAAAAGATCACACAAGTAAAGAGGATGAGACAAAACCAACTCCCAAAATAGAGCAAGATTCCAACACACAAACCCACACTCTCTACACTTTTCATGATGGCACAAAGTACCAAGAGAAAAGATCAAGCTTCCAAGCACAAGAAACACTATATGGAACAAAATAAGAGGCATAAAAGGAGTGTTCTAGATAATATAGGAGAGCTCCCCCATGAATGGTGCATTATATTGAATTTTTCTTTTGAATGCAAAATGCACACAAAAGAGATCATCACTACTACCTACATTAAATACAACACAAGGGAATACCAATAAACTAAAGGGATCCACAAGAGTCAAGGAAGACATGGGAGAAAAAGACAACAAATTCTTGTCCAAAAATAGGACAAATAAAAGCAAAGGCCAAAGTGAACATGATCAATAAATCCTACCATATATGGAGTGTCACTTGTCCAAGGACAAGAATTACAGGGAAATTTTTTCCCGAGGTAGTTTGCAAGGAAATCATGATCATATTCACACATAGAAGCATGTAACAAGGTATAAAATATATGCTTGATGCTTTGAGAGACATTCTTGATAGCTCCAAATAGTCACACAATCGCTAGTGATTACTATAACTTGAAGAAAATGGTTTCCATGTAGGATATGGAGGTCCAAATATGAGGAAAACACATATCAAGAAAATCTCTCACAAACAAGATCCAAAAGATGAGCAATACAAGAACAAAGCAAATTAGAAATGTTTGAGCTAAATGTGCCACATAGGAGCTAGATAATTCTCAATATCAATTCTAAGTGGCTCTACCTCAAATATTCACATTTTCTAGGTTTGTAATATGCACCAAGCATATGACTCCCCCATAATGTGATAAACCAAGAGATCTCGACACGAGGCAAAAAGATCAAAATGGAGATGATTAATGGACATTATGGAATTCAAATTCTTCATGAGAATGACATACCACATAGAGACAAGATAAACATGTAATGTCAACACTAAGAGGTATTCCTCATGTACACACATTTTAGGATTGTGGAATGCCCAAGCATAACACTCCCCCAAAATGGGATAGTCCATTAATCTCTCCCAAGAGCCAAATGAGATACCAAATAAATTCAACAAAGGCTCAAACACAAGAACACAAATACATGATGTGCCAACCAACATACACAAATATACTAGACAACACGATATAGGTATGAGGGAAGCACAACATGTACAAACACATATAATGGTACAAAACCAACACATGCACAAGGGAGCAAGTAACTTTCAAAGAAAAGGAGTTGAGCACATGTTACCGCAAGGTGGAACATTGGATATATGATAGAAACAAGATAATACAAAAGGCTTGACTTGACTACAATAAATGATGAAGATCCCTCAACTCTTCATGAAGTATCCAAGCCTCCAATGCCCTCCAACCAACACCTATTGATCAAGTTTTAGCTTGTTGGTCCCCAACCAAGTTGGGTCCTAAGAAGTTAGTCACAATAGGCTTGGCCACCCAAATGGTTCTTTTCTTGACACCACTATGGGCACCAACATATTTGGCAAGCACATTGCCCACCTCATCCTTACCAAGAGAATATGCATCATATATCAAGATAGGCTTGGATGAGGAGTTACCCATGGTGCATGAGGAAGAAAGGTGCCCCTTATCGCGGCATATGTAGCAAGTTCTTCTCTTGCCATCTTTCTTCTTGGAAGATGCCACCTCGTGAGGAAGAGCTTGAGTCTTGGGAGGAGGCCCGCTTCTAGCTTGAGGTGGAGCTTGAAGCCGCTTCCCTTGTTTCTTCTTCTTCAATGGAAAACATCTCACATGATGTCCTTCTTCCTTGCACTTGAAGCACACAATGTTGGCCGGATTCTTCACTTGACCTTGGCCATTCTTCTTATTGTCCTTGTGCTTCAACAAGTTGGTGGGCTTGTTCTTGATGTTGGAGTTATATCCAAGCCCACTCTTGTCATTTGGGGATCTTCACACACCCAAGACGTTCTTGAGTATGGTCTTCCCTTCATGACACTTCTTCAAGTCATTCTTCAAAGAATTGACTTAAGCCTTGAGCTTCTTGTTTTCCTCTACATGGTTAGTATCAACAACAATACTAGAGGAAGTAGATGCTACATTGTTAGCAATAGCATGAGTGGATGAATTACAAGGACTAGCACATGGCAATATGATACTAGGAGTAGATGTAGTGCTAATGTCCACATGAGGCATACTCGATGTTACCTTTGACAAAATAGCCTCATGAGCCAACTTTAGACTACCATGGGAAACTAGAAGGTCCTCATGCGAGCTTGAGAGCTTAGCATGATTCTCTTCCAATTTCCCATAGTTGCTAGTTAGCAAAGCAAGTTGAGCATGTAGCTCAACATTCTCCTTCACAATAGATGCTTCACAAGAGATAGAGTTAGTAGCAAAAGCATCTTAATAGTAGTAAGAGGTGAGGGCAACTTGGAAAGCTCTTTAGAGTATGAAGCTTGAAGTTGCTCATGTGACTCGGTGAGTTTGATGAGCTCCCCTTTTATGACCCTAGAGCCATTGTTGAGGTGCTCAAAATCCTCAAGGAGTTTAGCATAGGCAACTTTAAGCTCATCATTTTTAATTTGGAGGTCACTTGCCACCTCAAGATCTCTATCATGAGATTTCTTCACCCTAGATAGCTCTAGGGAAAAGGTCTCCTCAAGATATTCCTTGGTGGTTTGTTCCTATTCAAGAGCTTCATTTAAGTTTGCAATGTCATTAGCATACTCACGCTCAAGACTACTCATTTTGTCAATTGTGTCCTCATGCTCATAAATTAGTTGCTTACTTTCAATGGCAAAGTTCAAGATTTCAATGAAAGTAGAGCAAGCATTTTTATCATTGTGTAGAGCACGAAGGACTAGCTCCCCCTTCTCTTTTAAAGAAGCAACATCATCATCTCCTACATCTAAGTCAATATTCACATCATCATGAGGTGCATTGGGGTCCAAAGGAGAAGTTACCTTTGATTCCTTAGCCATGAGGAATACGTGAATGTTGGGAGAAGGTGATGATGGGGGAACACATGAAGCTCCAATCGCAAACTTGCCTTGGCCCACACATTCTTCGATTTCCTCTACATGGTTAGCAACACAAGTACAAGAGGAAATAGAAGCATATTTATCATGGCAACAAGGCAAAGCAAGCATATCATCATGAGATATATTCAATCCATTTCTACAAGATATGCAAGGGCAATCAACACTAGGATGTAAATCACATATAGTCCTACAAGTGTTCATGCCCAAAGATAAAACATTGCAATGAGATAGATATGGAGGATCATGAATGGCAATACCACTATCCACATTGCAAGTTCTATCACCACTCACCATATCATTACCTTGTGACAAATCACATGTTGGTGTAGTGGAAGAAGATGAGAACTCATCATGGCCGGAGGTGGAGGGAACACAATCATCCTCATTAAGCTTGTACACATCATATTTTGCTTGAAGCTTGGTCCAAATATAATGAGCATTTCGAAAAGGCATGATTGAGGAAAGAACTACAAAGCTCACAACATTAACAAGCACATTAGATGCTTGAGCTTCGAGATAAGAGTTTGTCTCCTCCTCCAAATATAGCTTTTGGGGATCCTTAGGAGGAGACAAGCCCATATCTAGAATTCGCTCAATATTTGGGTCAATGACCCGGAAATGACTAAGCATGTGAATACGCCAAACATCATAATTTGTGCCATCAAATGTAAATGTGTGAGAGTGCACTAAACCCCTAGGAGACATCCTTGCTCTCGAGGCCGTGAAGCCAAAGAAGCGAGAGACCTCGCTCTGATACCAATTGAAAGGGAAATGGACATCACCTAGAGGGGGGGGTGAATAGGCGATTTAAAATTATTACGGTTTAGGCTCTAATAAATGCGGAATAAAACTTAACGTTTAATTTATCAAGCCAAAACCTATATCCACTAGTTTCACTAAGTACATCAACAACCTATGCTAAGCAAGACAAGCAACAAGGTGATAGCAAGATATAGTACTTCAAGCACGATGGCTATCACAATGTAAATTGCATAAGTAAAGGGCTCGGTTGAGAGATAACCGATGGACGTGGAGACGATGATTTGTTTCCTGAAGTTCACTTCCAAAGAAGCTACGTCTCCGTTGGAGAGGTGCGGGGGCGCAATGTACTTCGAACGCCACAAGTGGCTCACCTCGAGGTGTGGTGGCTCGATGCTCACCCAACGCCACACAAGGCCTCACCCCAAGATGCGAAGGCACGCAACCTACTGACGCCACAAAAGGCTCATCCTATTCTCCCGTGAGCTCACCACAAAGGCCTACGCACGTTCCACTATGGGACACTTGAGGGTGGTCACCGAACCCGTACAAGATTGGGGCAATCTCCACAACTCAATTGGAGGCTCCCAACAACAATACCACAAAGGATACAAAGCCACAAAAGGCAACAAGGCCACAAAAGGCTACAAGACCACAAAAGGTCAACAATCCAACACCACAATCGTCTAGGGTTCCAAGAACCCAAGAGAAACAAGCCCAAGGGCTTGAACTCGCCGAATCTCCGAGGAGAACTCAAACCTATGCACCAAATGCAAGAGGCAAGTCCTTCACTCTAAAATTCCACCAAAGCTACAAAAGCTATTGGGGGAATAAGGGAGGAAGAACACAAGAGGAGAACACAAAACTCTCCAAGATCTAGATCCCAAGGATTCCTTCACAAAGAAGGGATTTTGCTTGGTGGGGCTTGTAGATCTAGATCTCCTCTCTCAAATCCCTCAAAAAGATGCAAGAATCATAGGAGGGGGAAAGGGAGAGGGCAAGCTCTTCAAGGTCAACAATGGAGGAGAGAGAAAGCCAAAAACCGAGAAGAACAAGAGTTGGGGCCGAAGGGGAAAGGGGAGCTCCTTTTAAAGGGCTCCCCGATCTGCCCGTTACTCATAGATTCGTGCACGACCGGTAGTACTGGTGGGTGGCCGGTACTACCGGTGGCACTCAGCCAACGGTCCAAAAACGAGGTGCAAACGAACACAAAAACGAGGCCGGACGGTACTACCGGTGAGTCACCCACTCGGGATCCCTTCTTGATAGTACGGCTATCTATCCTAAACCCGGTCTTCCAACACTACAAGAGACTGGTAAAGTAGAAACCCTATCAAGATCATACCTTTGCCTTGAGCATCCCACTTGAGCTTGATGCAGACGATCTTGTCACCTTCAAGATGGAACACCTTTCTTGATTGCATTTGCTTGCACTTGCTTGATGAAGTCTTGAGACATGCTCCCCCATACTTCATGGGGAAGCCTCTTCTTCGAACTTGTCTTCATCATTCCATGAATGCCGAGGATGGCAAGCTTCAAGCATGAGATCTTCTAGAGAGGACGCATCTTGAGCTTGCACATCAATTCTTGATGATGTCTTGAAGATAGCCATGACGAACTCCATCTTCTTCTTCTTCTTCAAGACATACTTGATCTTCTTCTTCTACTTGATTCCAATATGCACAAAGCCCTTGGAGAATGCTTCTTATTTTTCATCCTTGAAACCAACACATGGTCCAAGCGATGCCAATGGACAAACCTACATGTCTCAATTTGCATATTACTCCATAGGGATTGTCATTAATTACCAAAACCACACATGGGGGCATACATGCCCTTTCAGCGAGTCACAAGAATGTCGTCATCATCTGATCCAGAAAGCCCGAATCTGGGGTTTCCCCGGAACACATATGGAACGAAAAACATCTCCACAACGCCTCCAACAAGGTAAACGACACCCACAAGTGCCGACATTAACGACAGATGCTCGCACCTATCACCGGATGGGCCACCAACTCCTCCTCCTCGTCGTTGACCCCCGCATGCTAAGGACGCGTCTGATCTGACCGGAGCCGCTACGAGGACGTCTCCACGACCTGAATCCTGACACCATCGGGATGGACCATCGAAAGTAGAGGATCCTGCTTCGCTAGGCGACCGACACCATGGGCACGCACGCGACGAGAAACCCCACCACTGCCCCCGCAGTCGCATTTGCCTAGCCACAACCATTCTGGGTCGCTGCCCAAGAGATCCGACTCAACCTCGCACGTCCGCCGTCCAGAGACAGCCGTTGCTCGCCACCAGAAGGCCATGGGGCAAGAAAACGAAGGCCCATCGTCCACCATCCGCGGCGTGATGCTTTGTCCACCAGCTTCTTCCGGCAGCAGCGGGAGGTAGGGAGATAGGGGCTAGGGTTTTAGCCGAGCCGCCCCCAGGAGCGACATGGGGCTGCTGTCTTTTTTGGAGCAACAGAATACCTCTTAAGTAACTTGGTGTGAATGGATCCTAGGGAAGAAGTAACCATGGTTTGCAATCCTATAAATCAAACACCCGTGTAAGGAAAATTAAATGGATTAGAATCCTTAAAATACCGACAAGAACTATGATGAGATGTAGATTTGAGTAACGAGTTTTGCTTCGGTGTCCTCCTCTTTCAAACTGAAAACGTAAAAAAGCTCAGGATTAACCTACATTTTCCTCTCCTCTGAACGGAAGGGGTAAGGATCAATCTTGACCATCCTTGTATTTTCAGTTTTGTATGCTTAAGAGAGAGGGGAGATGCTTGGGTGCCTCCCCCTCTTCCAAATTGAAAACATACTTTATTAGATTCATAAGTTAGCATTGCACTGATACAATTTATAGAAATTTCGCCTGGCCTCCGCATTGGTTAAAATGCTCGTGTAGAAAATGGCCATGCCTAAGCTACCAAAAACTCCTCAACTCTGACTTACAACAAGCTTTGCCGAAGGTGTAGTACCCATGCGAAAATATCCGGTGGAAACAAACTGTTGGTGGAGCCTGATGAAAATCACGTTAAAAACCCTTGTTTAAGAGATTCAACCTATTACCAAAAAAAATACGGTATGTTTTTTTTTTGCGAATAGGACTTTTGGCATTAAAAGAAACAACGAGCAGTACAAAACACCTTAAAAAAAATACGGTATGTTGGAGTCATATATACACGTAAAATTTAAGTTCAAATTCGAGCTGAACTTGAGTTTTTTTTTAAACGACGAGGCAAAGGCTCTAACCTGTTTCACTAATATTTTTTGCCTGGAGATAACATCTTCTGCATCCTAACGTGGTGACATTGTGTTCACCGTACCGTTTGAATACTTTGTGAATAACAAAGACGAGCACGGCACGGGGGACCAGCACCACATTACACGTACGGATTAAAGGTCGCGGTGTTAATTCATTCCCTTGTGACGGTTCGTGGCGTGCATCCGCGGTGCACGCACCGTCACGCGAATCCGCACAAGCATCACATGCTCTTCTTTCCTGCGCTCCATCTGGTCAAGCACAAGGTAGTACATCTCGCCGAGCTGGATCGGACCGCGCACCGGCGCACCCTCTACGTACCCCTACAAACAGTCTTTGCATGGCCCACCAGACTCGCGCACCCTCGCAGGTGATCGATGCAACACGCACGCAGTAAAAACCGTTCGGCCGCTGATGACTCGACAACGCGCTTCCTCTGCGTGCACGGCAGGAAGAACCCGAGACGAAATCTGTTTAATTCGTGGAGAGGGTCGTCATCGTCGTTCTCGATCGGACGACGTACGCCCGATGGGTGGGTTGCGACTGAAAACGACGACGGCGACCGCGATCGATCAAGCCGAAGCAGCGGCGGATGACCCTAAACGAGCGATCGTTGTTCCACCGTGACATCGATCGATCGGCTGATAATCCATCCATGCATGCACCGGCGCGCGCGGACACTGTAGCTAGCGAACTGGGGAGCTCGATCGGCGCCGCTCGGGGCTAGATCCGAGGGCATGGCGCTCGTTCCTCCACCTGGTGGTGATCGATCATCGATCCATATAATACAGGACCATCCATCTGGATGATGATCCATCAGGAATTGAATCGAACCCACGCGCCCCCATCATGGCATCCGCGAATGATCGATCCGTCCATTCGGGTTGATTGCTTAATTGGGTTCCGGAACAATCAAATCCTAATTAAACGAAGGAAAGATCAACAAAATTCAGTGCCAATTTACGCCAGTTCGATCGGACTTGAGGGAAGGAAACGAGATGGACAGATAGATCGATGGACCGATCGGGGTAACAATGATTACGAGACGCAATGATTGAGTCCGAATTTAGGCGTTAGGTGGCGGGTCGCCGTCGGACCCGATTCCGAGCCTCTGGGGCCCCTACCTCCCTCCCTCCCTCCCTGACAGCGCGCGAGTGTACGTACGTACTACCCCGTTTGCCCGATGCGAAGTAAGACAATCCGGTGGGATCCTGCGATGCCACAGCTAACTCCCCATTTGGGATGATATTCAGATCGGTCCAAAGTGCTGTCTGCCTGCAAGATATACTAGTATTAACATACGCTTTGTGGTGTGCGTGTGTGCTCTAGAAGATCTGATCTGGTCCAGGGCATTTGATGCCATTAGGCTGGCTTGCGGAGTACTAGTATTATCTACTGTAAGCACGGGCGTTAACCCTGCCTTTTCATGTTGCAAGGCCAATGTTGCCGTGGCCCAGACAGAGTGTGGTTGTTGGTTTTCCTGGTTGCCATGGCCAACCATGCATGTCCATGCCGGATTGCGGCCGATCATCATCTTATCCACGGAAGATTGGATAGGATCATAGGAGGGGCGTACGTCGTCGTCCCGGTTCTCCGGGAGAAAACGGGAGCCAGAAATGGTGGATTGGTCCTGAAGGCAATTGGTGGAGCTGCTGATTTTCCGGAGTTTATGTTCGATCCGCAGGTGGTGCCTGTGCCGCTGTCTGAAACGACTCACATTTGCAGCCGGCCGGAAGGCGGCGAGGCAGTACTACAGTTCAACGATTATCCGGTTATACTCATGATGGCGTCTCGTGCCCGATAGCTACAATGTCTCTCCTTCTCTGCCGCATCTGGAGATCTTTTCCTCCTATGCTATTGGTGCAAGCCATGATGATTACCGCGATTTATTGCGATCGGTCTCTGGATGTAAGCTGGTCGTTGTACCCGCTCGATCGCCAGCCTAGCAAATTCTCTTCTGGTGGATCGATCATGCATGCAAGATGTGAACAGTCTTCTTGTGGATAAAGAGTAGAATCCGGTCTAGAGAAAGTTGAAACTGTCGTCCTTTACAACTCCACTTCTGTACTTCCGTTGTTGTCAATCATTCTCCTCGCCATTGATTGATTTTAAGCCGAACCAAAGGACTATCACCAGCTAATTAAGCTGGATTAGTACGCACTCCAGCAGAGCGACCAAACCAAGACGTTTCTGTTCTCCGCTTACAGTTGGAAGTAAGTAGCCGGCCCGATCGGCCTGATCGAATTAAATGAGACACGTACTGGGCCAAAGGAGCTGCAGGAAAGAGCAAGCGGGGAGCCGGTGGTCGGATACCGTTAGGCTTGTCTGCCGGCCGGCCGGAGCGGAGAGGCCCAGCATGACGGTGGGCGCGCCGGCGACAGTGCGCAGGCCACCTAGCAGTAGAAGACGCTGTGGTCCTGACGTACGTACTGGTCCGTCCAGCAGCGGTAGTTACTCCGATTTGCAGTACGAGTGTACTCATTGCCTTTGGAGTTAGGAGCAAAGGCTGCTGGATTCTTGGTAGGGTGTCTCCTTCCATTGGCTCCCCCAGCAGCACTGTGATATGGGACGCTTGTCTCATGATCCCCTTAAAATCGGTTAGAGGAGTAAATTTATTTATCCGTGACACCTAACTGAACTCCAAAACGGTTAGAGGAATATATTTTTACTCATCGGAGGAGTAAACTTGGCCTCCGACTCCTAAATTTACTCCTCCAAAACCAATTCTGAGAAAACCTCCCGCCTTGGCGCCTCCTCTTCCCGCCCCCCGCCGTTCTTTCCCGCCCGCCTCCCCGCCGGCGCCGATGTTGCCGACTCCGCCCGGGATCGACGCGCAGCTCTCCAGCGCACCTTCTCCGACCATCCCCGGCACCGGAGACGCCCCGACACTGCCGCAATCGGAGATCTCCGCCGCGTCCGGGGCCGAAAAGAGGTTGGGGGCAAACAACGTGGTGCGGCCGGCCGGCACGGCCATCAAGGCCTTCGGTAAGGCCGGCAGCAAGCGTGTGGAGGCTCCGGCGCGTCCTCCCCTTGCTCCTGTGGCCGGCCGGCGGCAGAGCAAGCCGACTCCGACCAAAGTCGCGTTCGCGGAGGCGATGGCGAAGAAGAGGAAGAAGGCCGAGGCGTCGCTTCCAAAGGCTGCAACAGCCTCTTCGACGAGCAAGGCATCATCGGCGCACCCTCCCCGAGGACGGCCACCGCGGGAGGGCGTCGTCAACATCGACAACCGCGAGGTGTTTGATGTATCGTCGCCAAGGTAAAAATCTCCCTTTTCTCCTCTCCTCTCATCGGTTGGGCATTTGTACACTCACGGTGACACAGTGATGTTCGTTTGATCATGGTCCGGTGGAGGAGGAGGTGGCCACCTTCATGAGCCAATTGGAGGATAGCCACACCTTGATAGAGTCTACTTTTGAATGAACTCTATGCATGTTTTATTTCGATGACCTCAAATTCGATGAACTATGTTTATGTGAACCGCAAAAGTGATGGATTGCGTGTGTTTAAATTCTCTGTATGTTTTTATTGTTTGTTTGAACTATATATGAGATGTGTGGATGCATATGTGGAGTGGTGAAAAGAAATGGGGCAAAAAAAGTTACTCCTCTAAGTTTAGGGGATCGGTTCCGTGCCGCCAACCTTTAGAGGAGTAAATTTACTCCTCTAAGCTTTAGGAGTCGGTTTACTCCTCTAAAGTTTAGGGGATCAGTTAGAGATACCCTAAGCAGCTGGTCCGTGGACTATGGTCAATAGTAGTAGTGGGCTAGTGGCTACCTCGGGACCTTCATCAGCTGCGCAACTTCTACGCTGCTAGAGCATCTTCACTCTTTGCTGTTTCCAGAATGAAATCCGGCGCTATTATCTTGGGACCTTCATCAGCTATGCAACTTCTACATCGTTAGAGCATCTCCACTTTTTGGCGTTCCTAGACCAAAATCTGGCGCTATTTAGCGCCGGATGGATGTGACTTTTGGCCTGAGTACGGCCATTTTCCCACTCGCATTCCCAACCAAACCCAGAATGGCGGTGACATTTTTGATTTTTTTGTTCCCCTAGGCGAAATCTTGCCCTAAGGTGTTTGACAGAAATCGCCCAAAACAGTTCAACAGAAATTCGTTCAGAAGGTTCGACGATCAAATTATTACAAAACATGATGAAATCCAGCGACCATTCATCGATGGGGATGGGCTCCTCCGCCTGGTCTGATGCGACGGGGATGGGATCCTCTGCCGGGTCTGCTGTGGCAGGGCACGTCCACAGATTCAAGGAGGTGGAGGTAGAGCTCGGCGATGGTGTGGTGGCCAAGACGGTCGGTGCAGAGCTTGGCGTGTTGGCGGGGACGCCCTCGCCTAGGATGGCGTTGCGGCGCACCATGTACCAGGCCTTGACCTAGGGGCTCATCGCCGATGTGTCTTCGCCGCCCATGAGTAACCGGAGGTCTGTGTTCCTTTTCTTGGCGACGAAGTTCTCCTTGAGGAGGTCGAGTTTTCTGTCTTGGTTCTACAGCAGCTGCATCAACCTCTCGTCGGCCTTCTCCTTCCTCTTCTCGACATGGGCCTTTGAGTCGGAGATACACTTCTCGATGGACGCATGGAGCCGTTCGGCAGGCGGTCCAGTAGCCTTCAGCATCTTGGCCTTCTTCTAGCCAAGCTCTGGCCTTTTCTTTCCGACAGCTGGGGGTGGAGCCTCGGGGTTGTACACACCGTCCTTGTTCTTGGCGAGTGTCACGCGCGTGTCCACCCATTTCTGGCAGTTCTCGATATTGTCGAACACATGGTGGAACTTGAACTCGGTCTTGGTATCGTTGCAGTGCATGACGAGTGCACGTACCAGCTGCGAAATACCATGCGAAGTGTGAGTCAGAAAAGGCTTGAATTCGACATAGGTTTGCCTTGAATTTGGCATACCTTGTTGTCCATGCTTGCGCTGCTAACTGGATGCCGCTCGATTTCTTCGAGAATTTTGTGCCACTTGGTACACGCTTGCTGCACGATTCCCTAGTGATTGGTCATGGCCTTCTCGCCGCACTCCATGTGGACTTTATTGTACACAGGGTCCAATAGGTTGCACTCATCGAACGCTAGCTTCACACGCCTCCAGTAATTCTCTGAGTTTGGCTTGCGCCGGTGATTGGGTCCATGCTCACGGACTTCCATGCTTCAGCGATGCACATGTCCTCAAGCGCTGTCCACTTGATGCGGGGCTCCGGCGGTGCCGACGTCCTCACCTTCCTCTTCTTCTTCTTCCCCTTGCCCTTGGTTGTTGCCGTGACATCTTCTTCGGCCCCCTCCTCATCTCTGGCTTGCGTCTAGTCATCGGCCTGTTCGTCATCGAATTCCTAGGATTCCAGGCCATGTCCGGTGTCGGCGCGGGATTGCTCTTGTGTGACGAATGAGCTCCGACCAACGCAGAGCCGGACGCGATCATCTCCGCCATGTAGGAGTCGCCTGCCATTCTGCAGAACACGTTGCGGGCGTCCATGTCGCCGAAATGGACGGGCGGCGAATTGCTACCGGTGAATGGAAGAGGGCTACGTCGCATGGCCGATGAAGTCCTGGCGTACGCGGGACAACTGGCGTAGGGGACGTTGATGTCGACGTTGAAGGCAGGAAGGCGAGGCACGGGGCAGGGGAAGAGCACGTTAGGGTTGAATGCACCGTCCAACTCGGGTGACGGCTGGAACCTTTGGCGCAGGTTCGCCTGGCTCTTCTGGAACATGGTCGACGATATCGGCGAGAACCCGGTCGAAGATCCGGCGCCTGCTTGGTTTCCCCAAGGCGAGTCATACTGCGCCGTGAGGAGAGGCGGCGGACGGGACATGGCCGCACGGACGGCGCGCTCGGACGCTGATTTTGCCTCTATGATCGCCTGCGCCTCCTCCGATCTCGCCGTCATGTCCTTCCGGCTGTCTGTTTCGATCTTTCGCCGCCGGCAGTCCTTCGTCCACTCTACGTTTGTCCAGCCGTCCGGCTTCGGCTTTGACTTTCTCGGCTTCTTCTCCTTTGGTAGGGAGGCGGTGGAGCGGGGTTTGACGAAACCCCTTGGGCGGCATGGCGGGCAGGAGCTCGAGGAACTGCCATGAGTTGTGGCGGGGAATGGAGAAGAAAGGCGGGAGAGAGAGAAAAAAAAGCGGGAGCTCGGACTTGTGTCGCAGACAGCCCTGGCCCGCCCATTTTTTTCGCTTCTTCTGGCATTTTCAGGCAATTCCCGGCACTCCGTGTTTGGCCTGGGAATCCTGAATATAAACTCGGATGAAAATTAGGCGAGTGGAAACGCGACTGGGAAGGCCCTCTATAGCTAGTGGAGATGCTTTTAGATAAAAAACGGGTGAGCCAAATACGATCGTGGGGGTGCTGCGGAAATTAGTTTTTTTTCCTTGTGCGGTACAAAACCCATAACCCTGCTTGTTTTGCTGCTGGGCCATGGATGTGGCCATACTGGCTGGCTTACATTTGGGGCAAAGCCTAGCTAGCTATCGGGAATCCATTAGGGGCACGACGCTTGAAGGCATTCCGTGGTGGGTCGGTCCAATTCGGCCGGGTTTTTTTTTTCATTTTGCTTTATTTTCTATTCGTTTTTCTTTGAATTTTAAATTATTTGGTGAAATAAAAATATTTATATTTTAAATACATTTCAGATTTCGTAAACACTGAGATTTGAAAAATGTTGGGATGTGAAATTTGTTCAAATTTTAAATGGTTCAAATATGAAAATGTTCATACTGTATTTGAAAAGGTTTAGTTTTAAAAATGTTTTAGATCTGAAAATTTTGATTTTTTTTAAAATAGTTCATACTTGAAAAATGTTCATTTTTAAAGTAGATTTTAAAATATTTCATATTTGAAAAAATTAAAACCTAAAAGTTATTCAAAATTTGAAATTTTTCAGAAATTACTAAAAAGAAAAGAAATAATTTAAAAAGAAAACAGAAAAGAAAAAAAGAGAAGCAAAGGCAAAACACGAAAAAAAAGAAAAAGAAAAACCAAATAAACTAGAAGGAACCAAAACACTGCTGTTGGCTAGCCTAGAAAGAGTAAAATTCATGGCACGTACCTGAACTTGGTATGCTTTTTCCATACGGTCACCGATATTAGAAATTCGCGATTTACGGTCACTAGATACGAAGCTTGTCTCATTACGGTGACTGCTTGTGTACTAGACTCTGTATAGGGATGTATTCACTGACGTGGACCCTATTTGTCAGCCTCTACCGCACATGCAGAAAACTTTTTTACAATAATAAAAATAAAAAGGACTAAAGTGCAAAACTGCCAAAGAGATACTAGTAAGGTTGTCTTCTCCCCGCCGCCGCCACTTGAGCCGATGCCAGCCGCCGGGTCACGTCGCTCCACGCGAGTGTTCGTGTCCAAGGCGCCCCCAAGCGACCGGCGCCGCTCCGGTCCATGTCGCAAGGACACATTGTCGGTGAGGAGCCGAGCGTGGTGGGATGGAGCTGCAACGGCAGAGGAGACGGGGCCGTGTTGCACGCAGAAAGATGCAGATGGGAGGCGCGAGGCAACGCCGGCGGCAGATCACGAGACTTCATGGCGGCTCGGAGGGCCTCTGCGTCGGCGGCTGCGAGGCTAAGAGATGCAGATGCAGGGGTAATGTGCGGCGCCGCCGGAGTGGCGGACATGACGACACCCACGATGTCTACACAGACGCATCGAGCGCCAGAGAGTGCGTACTAGACGACGCGGGAGGCCATGATGGCTTCAGTGCCGCACTCGCGCCTGCCTGGCCCTGACTGCACTACTGATTGAACTTCGACGACGTGACCGTGCCACATGGCGCCCAGCATGCAGACGCCTTGGCCACGGCACCGCGCGTTCTCAACGACGAAGGTGGCCGCGCGCGTTGCCGGCCCGCCTGCACCTGTGCACCACCGCGCGGTCCGTCTTCCCTGAGCACCCCCATTGTATGCACCTTGACGGCACCCGCGGTGTGCCCCGCTGCGAACGACCAAGTCGTTGCCTCCAAGCCCGTCCTTTCCCTTGCATCCCGGTGGGCACTGGGCAAACGGCGTCCGTCCCATCTACTGCCTCGCCTAGGGTCGGCTCCTCTGCTCTCGCTTTGGCCTGCGCTGCTACCCGATTGAGTTTACACCGGCGCTTAACTTCTCATTCAAGGTCTGCAATGGCTCAGCTAGGAGGAGGCCAGCCGCAGGAGCAAGCTCACGCGCGGCGGAACTGTCTCATATCCCCTGTCCTCACGAGGCTAGCAACGAACCGTCCTAGAGGCAGCCCGCTGGGCTTAACGGCGTGTGCCAAATCATTTTAAGTGCGGGTTGTTTTTGAAAAAAAAAAACATCGCGGTCGACCGGTCAAATCCTGCCACGTTGGCAAAATACACCGGCGTACATAAGCCAGTGACCACAATGAGTCAAGCCCCGTATTTAGTGACCGTAAATCGAGTATTCTAAGGTTAGTGACTGTATTGAAAAAGAGAACCAAGTTCAGGTACCACCAGTGTATTTTACTCGCCTAGAAATGAGGAAACATAACGATCGGGCTCGGTGCCATCTCGATGCAACGAGGGTCCTTATGGAGTCACCCTAGCTATCGTGTACTCCTTTGCTCATCACGAGAGCTTTCGGTATGGTCTAGGCTGGCCCGAGGCGAGGCCTTATGCGAGCGTGTATCGTGCCCCATGAGTCCCCAACCACTATGTTTCTTTGGCGCCACGTGCGCGGCAATGGGCCAAATTTCCAAAAATGTACCGCACCACACACTTCAGTTATGGCTGCATATGCCTATTTGGTAGACCAAGGCGATCCAGGGTTTTGGCGACTTTGAAGGTCATCATTATCGACGAAGGCTACGGTTCTTTCGGATCCCTATTTTAATCCCTCCTTCTCGGCTATACCTAGGGGTTGTCTAGCACATTGGCCCAGCCTTGGTTGGACCCGGGATCTCGCATGGTGGTTCATATCGGTTTCGCAGACAAGCCATGGCGATAGAATCCTCAAGAGCAGCTAGGGTGTTTGAGGTTGATGAGTTGCCCAGGAACCTAAACTTGAGCGAGGTGAAGGATGGATTTTTTGGCCAAGAAGGAGAGGAATTCTCCCTGAAAGTGAAGTAGATGGTAGTACGAAAGGTGTTGATGGTGAAAGGGGTTGATGAGCAGTCGCCGAAGAGGACCATGTAGATGACATGGAACGTGGGGAGGGACCTAGCGTTTCGTTCGATTGAGAAGAACTTGTTTATGGTGCAAGCTTTCTCCTTAGGAGATTGTAATCGTATTATGGACGAGGGGCCCTCGCTCTTCTATGATTGTGCACTAATGCTAGAATTTTTTTGATGGGGCAACAACGATTCTGTCAGTGATCCATTACCACATGAAAGTCTAGATTCAGATACACATGACCCCCTTGTTGCAAACGGAGGAAATTCTGAAGCAATTGGCATCAATGGTGGGTGAAGTCGAGAAAGTTGAGTTGAGGGTGATTTCTTTTAGCTGTGGTGATTTTCACCGTGCAAGGGTGAAACTTATTACCGATAAGCCATTGCTTCGAGTCATGACTCTATTACTAGAGGATTGTGAGAGCATGGTGCTATAGGTTAAGTATGAGAAAGTCCCAAAATTCCGTAATTACTGTGGCAAGATGGGTAATGAGAACATGGAGTGTAGCACGAGCGAGTTTGCAGACGAGGAGTTGAATTATGGCAAGTGGATAAATACCACTAACAGAATTTGGCACCCAAGCACATCTTGTGTTCATAAGGGTTTTGTGCGACGTGGGAAGGAAGCCGTGGAGGTCTGGGTACAACATGAGATCATGGTGGTCGTGCAGCTGGTCGAAGTGGAGGTTATGTCCGGTGAGGCAGGCAAAGAGGTGGAGGACGAGAGAGTGCATGGAAGGAAAAGGACCTTCATGTTAAAAACAACAATGGTCCTTGCAAACGCTCTTCCGGTGACACATGTTTAGTGGATGGGTCAGGTGAGATAGATGACACTGCCACTAGCCTACTAAAATATTCTATTGAAGAAAAGCGGGACAACGACAAGACAATGGCCCAATGTCAGTTGGATGTGGGGAATGGTGCTAAGGTGATGATCGGGGCGGGGATTCCTCCGCCACCACCTATATACATACCTCCAAAGGATAAGAAGAGTCAGAAGGCGGCGGGAGTGAGCAATGAGAAGGGAAATAAAACGTCGGCGAGTTTGGTGGGCTTCCATGAGGAAACCCTTCCGCAACAATGAGTTGATAAATGTCGAGCTATCGCAGGATCGACAAAACCGTGACTTTGAAGAAACTTCGCGACTTCAAGAGAAGTTTTGCTCCCTTGGTTTTGTGTGTTCTTGAAACTCAAGTGCATATAACCATGGTAGAAGAACCTAGGCACTCACTAAGTTATGACAATGTGTTAGTTGTAAGTAGCTCGGGCCACACATAGGCTAGTGTGAGCGGTAAGGAGATAAAGAAAGTAGCAAGTTAGCTAACCCCCTGACAACTGGAGCATAAGTAGAGGCAATTGAAAAAATGTCACCTCATAGGTTAGCTCAAAACGTCGAGGTGATCGCTTGAGGTCCTAATCTTACCGAGTTATTTTGAGGATAAGTGGGAAGGCTCAATACAATGGGATCCTCATGTAACCAATGGATCTTAACCTTAACTACAAAGTGGAGGGTCACACTGCTTTGCTAGAAGAGGCCTTGGGATCTATTGAATAATGACATAAAGGTGGAAATTTACCATGCTCACAATACAATATTGATAAAATCATGATGGAGGCTGATGGATCACTGTGAAGGCTCACCTGCGTGTATGGGGAGGCTCAGAATTGGGAGAGATTCGAAATATATGATACTTTGAAATTCATAATGGGTCTGCATGGGAGATTTTGACGAGGTGATACATCGCTCAGAACATGTAGGAGTATAATAAAGGGTCCATGCTCATATTGCTAGATTCCGGGAGATGGTGGATGTATGTGGACTCAATGATCTTGGGTTTTAAGGACACAACTGGACCTATGAGAAAAAGGTTCTGGGAGGCACTTTCTGTCCATGAGGCTAGACCCGTGGATTGGTGACGACGGACTAGAGCACTCGCTTCCTAGGGGCAGCGGTATGGAACATGACAGCCTTGGACCACGACCCCATCCTGCTGCGATGGTGACATGATGATGGCCAGCATTGAAGGAAACCGAAATGCCGCTTCATGTATGAATTAATGTGGAGAGAGCATAATGATATTTATCCTATGGTTTCACAAGCATGTCAATAGGAGGGTGCATGCATAGTGCACATGCTGTAGGAATTGCGAAGTAAACTGAAGACATTTTCTGACAGCCTTGAAGGTTGGGGAAGACGAATTTTGGCCATGCGAGACTTGAGTTGAGTAAGCTCGATGAGGATTTGGAGATATTACATGCATTCCTAGGGAGGCTAGGACTGTCACATTCTGAGATAAAGATCACATACCACATTGTCAAGTTGAACTACCATGAGGATATCATGTGGCAAGAAAGGTATAAGATGCAATGGCTCCGACCAAAGACAAGAAGACTCGTTCCTTTCATATGAGGGCAGACTAGTAGAGGAAGAATACCAATGTCACTCGGTTAAGGAAGCCGTACATGTGGGTAGTTTATTGATGATGTTCAAGAGATGCGTAACATGACCACATCCTTCTACAAAAACTTGTATACATCAGAAGCTACTAATGATATGTCCAATTATTCTTGATAAAGTATCAACAAAGGTTATTATGTATGTATTGAATGAGAGCTTACATGCATATTTTGTTACAGGGTGACCCCTAGGGTGGCCAGATCTTTCACGATTCTCAGATTAAGACAGTGGATTCATGAGGGGAGAGGGGCAGGAAGAGCCAATCAAGTTCACACACAAAGAACATGGAGAAAATGAAGGAGTTATGCCCCAGAGGCAAATAATAAAGTGTATTATTTGATATGACTCCTATATGTTCATAATACGTTTCATACTGTGCTATAACTGTGTTAATACGAAACGTTAATACACGTGTGATATGTAAACAAACTGTGTCTCTAGTTACCTCTAGCGAACTAGTTCATTGGTCATGAGGATGGTCTGGGTTTCAAGATCATGGGCATTTATGCCAATTGACAATGGGGTCATGTTATTAGTTGAATAACATGATAGACAAACATCCGACCATTATATCTTGAATGAGATCTAGTTACAAAGTTCACCATTGATGATAAAACACAGAGAACCTCGCAACCTGATCCTGTGACTGTGAGGTAATGCAAATCACCATTCCGGAGGAAGCTTAGATGGTTATCAAGAGTCATCTCGTAAAAGGGTGATCAAAAAGGTGCCACTCATGTTTTCCGAAGGGATGCGTACAGGAGTACATATCAAGACCAGGATTTGTCTAGTCCATGTAACAGACAGATACATGTGACCATCTCGGTGATGTTGCATTAATGAAGCTTGCAAGCATGTGACTTGGTCACGGAATGCAATGACATGAGAACGATTAAACAAGTTCATTGATAATGAGACCGAACTAAGGTATGAGGATACCGAAGATCAAGTCTCGAATGAATTAGGTATCATATGACAAAGGGAACGGGAAAAGACTATCTCACGGTTCAAGCGATTGTATTCGTGAAACACACGGGGGTCACATGGCCATCCAGGTCCCTCTGTCGATCATTGATGTGAGAATAGTCTCGATCATGTCTCGAGTGTTTTCGAA
Source organism: Avena eriantha (assembly GCA_910589775.1). Classification (NCBI taxonomy): domain Eukaryota; kingdom Viridiplantae; phylum Streptophyta; class Magnoliopsida; order Poales; family Poaceae; genus Avena; species Avena eriantha. The sequence goes on along the minus strand of OU342744.1, from coordinate 176,342,735 downwards.
CCGAAGGATGTCACGCTTAAGGGTAGGGACGCTTAGGGTAGATGAGGCATCGTAGGAGAAATAGAGAAAGAGAAACCAGAATAGTTCTGGGTAACATCCGATGGAGATCGGAAGGGGTTCGGAAGGTGTTCCGGAGTGAATGAATAATAAAATATGTGTATTTGAATATTAATTGGAGAATTAATATTAAATAAATATTTTATTTTATTATTAAAGGCATCATAATGCTAATGGGCCTCACCCTAAGTGAGGCCCAATAGGGCATGGCGCCTGGGGAGAGGGGGCCAGCCGGCCTAGGCTTGGTGGGCCGCCCCAATGGGGCCCACCTAGTGGCGGCTGCCCCTAGGTGGCCGGCGGGTGTGGGGGTTAGTCCCACACCACCTGGCCCTAGGGTGGTGCGCCCCCCTCCCACTATATATAGGGGTCTCCCCTCCCCCTTTGGAATCATCCCATTCCCTCTCATTCTCTCTCATCCATTGAGGACTTCTCCGTAATATTGGAGAGGACCTTGTGGGTGAGTTCTCCACCTTCACACCATCGTCGTGTGATCTGTGATCCGGCATCTACTTCTTCTGCTGCTCGGCTGGATCGGAGTCCGGTTGATGTCTCCTACACCGGACGTGTGACGAACTTCGGAGGAACCACACTTGGGGTGCTGCTCGTCTTCATCAATATACGCCTTCCTGCATAAGGCGTGCCTCGGTCTTCAAAGGTATGAATACCGTATCCCTACACCGTTACTTATGTCTACATGTATAGATCCTGGTGTTAGTGTTCGAGTAGATAGAATTTTTTTGTTTTTTGCTACGGAACCCTTCAGTGGTATCAGAGCGGGTCTATGGGTAGACATGTCGTACGGATAGAACACATAGCAATATGTGGGCATTGATTCTCTAGTTGCTACCCTCTTTAACGTTATTGTTCATATCACGACACTGTTTGATGAAGCGGTCCCCAACCGACCTCACGTGGTGATTCACGAGACTGGTCCATGAATTGAAGTGGCTTAGGAGGGTGACTGTCTCTCTACAGTAGTTGATATGGCATTGACATTGGAGGGCCCTAAAAAGGGAAGAAGAACGACAATCATTGAATCCATGTTGTGGCTCCACGTTCGTAGGTAGGAAGGGGTTCTACTGCGAAAGCCCTAAAGCCGCGTAAAACTTGCAATAGATAATATAGAAGCATCTATTTTTTATTATTGCATAGGGGCAAGTATTATAACGTGGCAATGACAAGTTTATGAAACTTTCATTGAAGCTATTGATGATGATCATAATGCTATATCCACGTCATAACACTTTACTTGAAGTATTACTTATTGTGCTGGTATTTTTATATTCGACGGTAGCATAATAATATAATCCCTCACAGTATTGCAGTTATCGTATTCCCCTTGTGTGTGCACCACCAAGAAAGTTCTTCGGTATGAGATGCCCCTGCAGTGAGTAGGGGTCAGACATATCTACGTTCGCATACAGTGGGTGTAAGCCATGTTGAACTACAAATACACACAAGTTAGAACTGGCGAGCCTAGCATGTTACAGAGACGTGGCCTCGGAATACAAGAGACCGAAAGGTCGAGCACGAATCACATAGTTGATGTGATCGACATTAGGGAATGTCCACCCTTGATACTGCACTAATGGCCGTGATGATCGGGGGAGGTGCAGGGGATTGGGATCATGTGATCACTAAACGAGTAGAGCGATGTTCGTTTAAGTGGGAGTTCTTTTAATTAAAACTTGTACTCATTATTATGAACATGGTCTAAACACTTTGCAAATCCATTGTAGATGTCTCGCCCACCCACCTTCAACCTTAACACTTTTGTCGAGAAGGACAAGTTGAAAACTGATGGAACCAACTTCACCGCATGGTTCCACAATCTTAGGATCCTCCTAGTCCCCTATAAGTTGACTTATGTCATCGAGGCTGAGCTTCCGGCTAAGCCTGAAGATTCCGCCTCCCAGGATGAAAAGAATGTCTGGCAGTCCAAGGCGGACGATTTCTCCCTCATCCAGAGTGGAATGTTCTATGCCATGGATCCGGAGCTTCAAAAGCATTTTGAGAAGATGAATGCTTTTGAGATCATTGAGGATCTCAAGGCTGTCTTTGCTCCACATGACCATGCAGAGACGTATGATGCTTCTGAGCTCTTCTTCTCTACTAAAATAGAAGAGCACAACAGTATTAGTGAGCACGTGGTCAAAATGTCTGGCTACGTTAAGCGTTTGAACGCTCTGGATTGCAAAATCCCAGAGGAGCTCGCAATTGATAGGGTGCTGCACTCGCTGCCCCTAGCTATAAGAGCTTTGTGATGAACTAAAACATGCAAGGGATGACTAAGACCCTTGCTGAGGTGTTCACCATGCTCAAAACTGCTGAGGTTGAAATCAAGAAGGAGCACACGGTGTTGATGGTCAATAAGACCACCAACTTTAAGAAGTCGTGGCAAAAAGGAAAAGGAAAGGGCAAGAAGTCCAAGAAGGATGGAAAGATCATTGCCAGTACCTCAAAGACTGCCAAGCCCAGCCCTAAGCCTGGCACTACATGCTACTACTGCAAAGGGGATGGGCACTGCAAAAGCAACTGCCCCATGTACCTTGAAGACAAGCGAGCCGGCAAGATAGCCGCCAAGGACAAAGGTATATATGATATACATGTTATTGATGTATTCCTTACAAGCGCCAGGAGTAACACCTAGGTATTTGATATCGGATCTATTGCTCACATTTGTAACTCTCAGCAGGATCTACAGAGTAGGAGGCGCCTAAGGAAGGACGAGGTGACGATGCGCGTCGGCAATAGTTTGAGAGTCGAAGTGATGGGCGTCGGCACCCTACATCTTCGTCTACCGTCAGGATTACTGTTGGTTTTGAATAAATGCTACTATGTACCCGCATTGAGTATGAATATTGTGAGTGGGTCTTACTTGTTGCAAGACCGTTATTCGTTTAAATCAGGAACAAATGGCTGTTCAATTTATATGAATGATATTTTCTATGTTCATGCTCTTGTGTGTGATGGTTTATTCTTACTTGATCTTGATTGTAATACACACATCCATAGTGTTGATGCGAAACGTTGTAAGCATAGTGATGATAATCCATGTTTATGTGGCATTGCCGTCTTGGTCACATTGGCATAAAACGCATGAAGAAGCTTCATTCAGAAGGGCTTTTTGGATCATTGGATTTCGAATCTCTTGATATATGTGAGCCATGCCTCATGGGCAAGATGACTAGGACACCATTCTCCAGGACAGTGGAGAGAGTTGTAGACCTACTGGGAATCATACATACGGATGTATGTGGACCAATGAGCGTCTCAACACGCAATGGTTATCGTTACTTTGTTACCTTTACTGACGACTTAAGCAGATATGGATATATCTACTTAATGAAGCGCAAGTCTAAAACCTTTGAAAAGTTCAAGGAATTTCAGAAAGGAGTAGATAATCAACTTAACAAGAGAATCAAGCATCTTAGATCAGATCGAGGAGGCGAGTATTTGAGTTATGAGTTTAACATGCATTTGAAGGACAGTGGGATTATCCCACAGCTTACGCCAGCCGGAACACCATAGCGCAATGGTGTGTCGGAACATCGTAACTGAACCCTATTAGATAGCGTGCGGTCCATGATGTCTTTAACTGATTTGTCTGTGCCTTTTTGGGGGTACGCGTTAGAAACCGCTGCTTCTATTTTAAACCGAGTACCATCCAAATTCGTGGAGACATCCCCATATGAGATATGGTATGGATAAAAGCGAAACTTGTCATTTCTGAAATTTTGGGGTTGTGAGGCTTAAGTTAAGAAACTGCAGCCTGACAAACTCGAACCCAAATCGGAAAAATGTATCTTTGTGGGATATCCAAGGGAAACCATTGGGTATACTTTGTACAACCAAGCCGAAGGCAAAACGTTTGTCGCAAGAACCGACACCTTTCTCGAGAAAGAGTTTCTTGCTAAAGGAGTTAGTGGAAGAAAAATTGAGTTAGATGAAGTTGTTGACCCTTCTCTCCAAATTCCGAGGAGCGCAACGGAAGCTGTTCCGAAACCGCTCTCCAACATGGGGGAAGAGCCCAATGATGATGATGAAAACAACTACGTCGAGACTCCTGAGGTCCGCATGTATACAAGAGTTCGTGCCACTCCTGATTGGTACAGTAGCCTTGTAATGTCTGTCAGCCTAGATGAACAGGAAGAACCTGCAAACTACAAAGAGGCTATGGATAGTGCTGACTCCGAGAAATGGCTGGAAGCCATGAAATCCGAAATAGGATCCATGCATGAGAACCAAGTTTGGACCTTGGTAGATCTTCCAGAAGGCCGCAAGCCCGTGGAAAATAAATGGATCTTTAAGAAAAAGACATATGCGAATGGTAATGTGACCATTCACAAAGCTCGACTTTTCACAAAGGGGTTTCGACAAATTCAAGGAGTTGATTACGATGAGACTTACTCTCCCGTAGTGATGCTTAAGGCTGTCCAGATTTTAATAGCAGTTGCTGCACATTTTGACTATGAAATTTGGCAGATGGATGTCAAGACCGCATTCCTCAATGGTCACAGTGATGAAGAGTTGTATATGATGCAACCGGAATGTTTTGTTGATCCTAAGAATGCTGGAAAGGTATGCAAGCTTCAACGGTCCATTTATGGATTGAAGCAAGCATCTCGGAGCTAGAACCAACGTTTTGATCAAGTGATCAAGAGTTTTGGATTTGTCCAAAATCAACAAGAGTGTTGTGTTTACAAGAAAATGAGTGGGAGATCGGTTGTTTTCTTAGTAGTATATGTGGATGCCATATTACTCATGGGAAACGATGTGGATCTTATGAAAAACGTGAAAGCATATTTGAGTAACCAATTTTCCATGAAGGATCTAGGTGAAGCTGCATACATATTAGGAATCAAGATCTATAGAGATAGATCAAGGCACCTAATTGCATTAAGTCTGAGTACTTACATAAAAAAGATTTTGAAGAGGTTCAAAATGGAAAACACCAAAAGGGGTTTTGTGCCAATGATGAAGAATTGCAAAATGAGTATGACTCAATGTCCTGTAACGGATGATGATAGAGAAAATATGTCTTACATCCCCTATGCTTCAGCCATAAGATCTATCATGTATGCAATGTTAAGTACGCGATCTGATGTGGCATTGGCTCATAGTTTGATGCGCCGATACCAAAGTAATCCAGGACCGGATCACTGGAAAGCTGTAAAGAATATCGTAAAGTATCTGAAAATAACAAAGGATATGTTCCTAATCTATGGAGGAAGTGGTGAAGCTCTAAATGTAACAGGTTACATGGATGGGAGCTAGAACTTAGGTCATGATGACTTGAAGTCTCAAACAGGATTTGTGTTCCTAGTGAATGGTGGGGAGGTAAGCTAGAAGAGTAAGAAGTAGCCGATGGTGGCACAATCTTCAATGGAGTCTGAATACATTGGTGTGGCCGATGCGGCAAATGAAGCTGTTTGGCTAAGGAATTTCATCATCGAACTGGGAGTTTTTCCAAATGCGTAAGACCCCGTGACGATCTATTGTGATAACACGGGAGCTATTGCAAACAAAAAGGAACCAAGGACTCATTCCACATCCAAACACATCAAGCTTAGATTTCACGTCATCCGACAGAACGCTGACGAAGGTGAAGTCAAGATTTGCAAAGTAGATATGCAACTGAATATGGCTGATCCTTTGACTAAAGCTCTCCATCAGGAAAATCACGAACAACACCGAGATTCCATTGGTGTTTGGTTCCTGCTTATTGTAAACTAGTTTTGTTTGTACTCTAGTGCAAGTGGGAGACTAAAGGATTTATACGCTAGAGGTTGATATGACTCCTATATGTTCATAATACGTTTCATACTGTGCTATAACTATGTTAATACGAAACGTGATTACACATGTGGTATGTAAACAAACCGTGTCTCTAGTTACCTCTAGCGAACTACTTCATTGGTCATGAGGATGGTCTGGGTTTCAAGATCATGGGCATTTATGCCAATTGATAATGGGGTCATGTTATTAGTTGAATAACATGATAGACAAACATCCGACCATTATATCTTGAATGAGATCTAGTTACAAAGTTCACCATTGATGATAAAACACGGAGAACCTCGCAACCTGATCCTCTGACTGTGAGGTAATGCAAATCACCATTCCGGAGGAAGCTTAGATGGTTATCAAGAGTCATCTCGTAAAAGGGTGATCAAAAAGGTGCAACTCAGGGTTTTCGAAGGGATGCATAAAGGAGTACATATAAAGACCAGGATTTGTCTAGTCCATGTAACAGACAGATACATGTGACCATCTCGGTGACGTTGCATTAATGAAGCTTGCAAGCATTTGACTTGGTCACGGAATGCAACAACATGAGAACGAGTAAACAAGTTCTTTGCTAATGAGACCGAACTAAGGTATGAGGATACCAAAGATCAAGTCTCGAATGAATTAGGTATCCTATGACAAAGGGAACAGGAAAAGACTATCTCACGGTTCAAGCGATTGTATTCGTGAAACGCACGGGGGTCACATGGCTATCCAGGTCCGTCTATCAATCATTGATGTGAGGATAGTCTTGATCATGTCCGGAGTGTTTTTGAACCGAAGGATGTCACGCTTAAGGGTAGGGACGCTTAGGGTAGATGAGGCATTGTAGGAGAAATAGAGAAAGAGAAACTGGAATAGTTCCGGGTAACATCCAATGCAGATCGGAAGGGGCCCGGAAGGTGTTCCGGAGTGAATGAATAATACAATATGTGTATTTGAATATTAATTGGAGAATTAATATTAAATATATATTTTATTTTATTATTAAAGGCATCATAATGCTAATGGGCCACACCCTAAGTGAGGCCCAATAGGGCATGGCGTCTAGGGAGAGGGGGCCAACCGGCCTAGGCTTGGTGGGCCGCCCCAATGGGGCCCACCTAGGGCCGTCGGCTGCCCCTAGGTGGCCGGCGGGTGTGTGGGTTAGTCCCACACCGCCTGGCCCTAGGGTTGTGCGCCCCCTCCCACTATATATAGGGGTCTCCCTCCCCCTTTGGAATCATCCCATTCCCTCTCATTCTCTCTCTCTCATCCATTGAGGACTTCTCCGTAATATTGGGGAGGACCTCGTGGGTGAGTTCTCCACCTTCACACCACCGTCGTGTGATCTGCAATCCAGCATCTACTTCTTCCGCTGCTTGGCTAGATAGGAGTCCGGTTGATGTCTCCTACACCGGACGTGTGACGAACGTCGGAGGCACCACACTTGGGGTGCTACTCGTCTTCCTCTACTAGGAAAACGGCTATAGGTAATCCACACATCCGTGGCACACGTGCTAGTGGTGCCCCACGGGTAAAATAGGCGTGGCGCACTGCCTATAGGTGCCGTACGGCTAACTGCCGTAAGCGTGGCGCACATGGGGGTGGTGCATCACGGCTACTTGTGGGCCAGGGCACAGGTGGCCACAGACAACCTAGCCGTAGCGCACCTGCACGCGGTGCGCTACGGGTGTGAAACTTAGTTATAGCGCACTCTGACATAGTGCGCTACGGGTATGTGGGTTGCGGCCTGCTGTGTAGCTGGGCGAACTTACCCGTAGGGCACCCTAGCCTAGTGCGCCACAGGAAAGTTTCCTGCACCAACCCCTCCCTCCCCCTGTGGATCGCCTTTTTAGCCTTGCAAAAAATAAAAGAAAATGATAAACAATTCAAAAAATAAAATCCTTTCACATGTATGTAGGTAATGTGGTCTAGTGTGTAGGAAAATTAACAAACATGAATTTCGACTTTTTATGCAAAAAAATATAATGCCACGATAAAATAGCCGTAACTTTTGCATACGAATTCGAAAAAAACGTTTAATATACCAAAATGACGAGAACGAGATTGATAGGGTGCTGCACTCGCTGCCCTACCTATAAGAGCTTTGTGATGAACTACAACATGCAAGGGATGACTAAGACCCTTGCTGAGGTGTCCGCCATGCTCAAAACTGCTGAGGTTGAAATCAAGAAGGAGCACACGGTGTTGACGGTCAATAAGACCACCAACTTTAAGAAGCCGGGGCAAAAAGGAAAAGGAAAGGGCAAGAATTCCAAGAAGGATGGAAAGATCATTGCTAGTACCTCAAAGACTGCCAAGCCCAGCCCTAAGCCTGGCACTACATGCTACTACTGCAAAGGGGATGGGCACTGCAAACGCAACTGCCCCATGTACCTTGAAGACAAGCGAGCCGGCAAGATAGCCACCAAGGACAAAGGTATATATGATATACATGTTATTGATGTATTCCTTACAAGCGCCAGGAGTAACACCTAGGTATTTGATATTAGATATGTTGCTCACATTTGTAACTCTCAGCAGGATCTACAGAGTAGGAGGCGCCTGAGGAAGGACGAGGTGATGATGCGCGTCGGCAACGGTTCGAGAGTCGAAGTGATGAGCGTCGACACCCTGCATCTTCGTCTACCGTCAGGATTACTGTTGGTTTTGAATAAATGCTACTATGTACCCGCATTGAGTATGCATATTGTGAGTGGGTCTTACTTGTTGCAAGACCATTATTCGTTTAAATCAGGAACAAATGGCTGTTCAATTTATATGAATTATATTTTCTATGTTCATGCTCCTGTGTGTGATGGTTTATTCTTACTTGATCTTGATTGTAATACACACATCCATAGTGTTGATGCGAAATGTTGTAAACATAGTGATGATAATCCATGTTTATGTGGCATTGCCGTCTTGGTCACATTGGCATAAAACGCATGAAGAAGCTTTATTCAGAAGGGCTTCTTGGATCATTGGATTTCAAATCTCTTGATATATGTGAGCCATGCCTCATGGGCAAGATGACTAGGACACCATTCTCCGGGACAGTGGAGAGAGTTGTAGACCTACTGGGAATCATACATACGGATGTATGTGGACCAATGACCGTCTCAACGCGCAATGGTTATCGTTACTTTGTTACCTTTACTGACGACTTAAGCAGATATGGGTATATCTACTTAATGAAGCACAAGTCTAAAACCTTTGAAAAGTTCAAGGAATTTCAGAAAGAAGTAGATAATCAACTTAACAAGAGAATCAAGCATCTTAGATCGGATCAAGGAGGCGAGTATTTGAGTTATGAGTTTAACATGCATTTGAAGGACAGTGGGATTATCCCACAGCTTACGCCAGCCGGAAGACCATAGCGTAATGGTGTGTCGGAACATCGTAACTGAACCCTATTAGATAGCGTGCGGTCCATGATATCTTTAACTGATTTGTCTGTGTCTTTTTGGGGGTACACGTTAGAGACCGCTGCTTTTATTTTAAACCGAGCACCATCCAAATCCGTGGAGACAACCCCATATGAGATATGGTATGGACAAAAGCCAAAGTTGTCGTTTCTGAAAGTTTGGGGTTGTGAGGCTTACGTTAAGAAACCGCAGCCTGACAAACTCGAATCCAAATCGGAAAAATGTATCTTTGTGGGATATCCAAGGGAAACCATTGGGTATACTTTCTACAACCAAGCCGAAGGCCAAACGTTTGTCGCAAGAACCGACACCTTTCTCGAGAAAGAGTTTCTTGCTAAAGGAGTTAGTGGAAGAAAAATTGAGTTAGATGAAGTTGTTGACCCTTCTCTCCAAATTCCGAGGAGCGCAATGGAAGCTGTTCCGAAACCGCTCTCCAACATGGAGGAAGAGCCCAATAATGATGATCAAAACAACTACGTCGAGACTCTTGAGGTCCGCATGTATACAAGAGTTCGTGCCACTCCTGATTGGTACAGTAGCCTTGTAATGTCTATCAGCCTAGATGAACAGGAAGAACCTACAAATTACAAAGAGGCTATGGAGAGTGATGACTCCGAGAAATGGCTGGAAGCCATGAAATCCGAAATAGGATCCATGCATGAGAACCAAGTTTGGACCTTGGTAGATCTTCCAGAAGGCCGCAAGCCCGTGGAAAATAAATGGATCTTTAAGAAAAAGACAGATGCAGATGGTAATGTGACCATTCACAAAGCTCGACTTTTTGCAAAGGGATTTTGACAAATTCAAGGAGTTGATTACGACGAGACTTACTCTCCCGTAGTGATGCTTAAGGCTGTCCGGATTTTAATAGCAATTGCTGCACATTTTGACTATGAAATTTGGCAGATGGAAGTCAAGACTGCTTTCCTCAATGGTCACAGTGATGAAGAGTTATATATGATGCAACCGGAAGGTTTTGTTGATCCTAAGGATGCTGGAAAGGTATGCAAGCTTCAACGGTCCATTTATGGATTGAAGCAAGCACCTCGGAGCTGGAACCAACGTTTTGATCAAGTGATGAAGAGTTTTGGATTTGTCCAAAATCAACAAGAGTTTTGTGTTTACAAGAAAACGAGTGGGAGATCGGTTGTTTTCTTAGTAGTATATGTGGATGACATATTACTCATGGGAAACGATGTGGATCTTATGAAAAGCGTGAAAGCATATTTGAGTAACCAATTTTCCATGAAGGATCTAGGTGAAGCGGCATACATATTAGGAATCAAGATCTATAGAGATAGATCAAGGCACCTAATTGCATTAAGTCAGAGTACTTACATAAAAAGATTTTGAAGAGGTTCAAAATGGAAAACACCAAAAAGGGTTTTGTGCCAATGATGAAGAATTGCAAAATGAGTATGACTCAATGTCCTGTAACGGATGATGATAGAGAAAAGATGTCTTACATCCCCTATGCTTCAGCCATAAGATCTATCATGTATGCAATGTTAAGTACGTGACCTGATGTGGCATTGGCTCATAGTTTGATGAGCCGATACCAAAGTAATCTAGGACCGGATCACTGGAAAGCTGTAAAGAATATCGTAAAGTATCTGAAAATAACAAAGGATATGTTCCTAATCTATGGAGGAAGTGGTGAAGCTCTAAATGTAACAGGTTACATGGATGGGAGCTGGAACTCAGGTCATGATGACTCGAAGTCTCAAACAGGATTTGTGTTCCTAGTGAATGGTGGGGAGGTAAGCTGGAAGAGTAAGAAGTCGCCGGTGGTGGCGCAATCTTCAATGGAGTCTGAATACATTGGTGCGGCCGATGCGGCAAATGAAGCTGTTTGGCTAAGGAATTTCATCATCGAACTGGGAGTTTTTCCAAATGTGCAAGACCCCGTGATGATCTAATGTGATAACACGGGAGCTATTGCAAATGCAAAGGAACCAAGGACTCATTCCACATCCAAATACATCAAGCTTAGATTTCACGACATCCGACAGAACGCTGATGAAGGTGAAGTCAAGATTTGCAAAGTAGATACGGAACTGAATATGGCAGATCCTTTGACTAAAGCTCTCCATCAGGAAAAGCACGAACAACACCGAGATTCCATTGGTGTTTGGTTCCTGCCTATTGTAAACTAGTTTTGTTTGTACTCTAGTGCAAGTGGGAGACTAAAGGATTTATACCCTAGAGGCAAATAATAAAGTGTATTATTTGATATGACTCCTATATGTTCATAATACGTTTCATACTGTGCTATAACTATGTTAATCCAAAACGTTAATACACGTGTGGTATGTAAACAAACCGTGTCTCTAGTTACCTCTAGCGAACTAGTTCATTGGTCATGAGGATGGTCTGGGTTTCAAGATCATGGGCATTTATGCCAATTAACAATGGGGTCATGTTATTAGTTGAATAACATGATAGACAAACATCCGACCATTATATCTTGAATGAGATCTAGTTACAAAGTTCACCATTGATGATAAAACACAGAGAACCTCGCAACCTGATCCTGTGACTGTGAGGTAATCCAAATCACCATTCCGGAGGAAGCTTAGATGGTTATCAAGAGTCATCTCGTAAAAGGGTGATCAAAAAGGTGCAACTCAGGTTTTTCGAAGGGATGCATAAAGGAGTACATATCAAGACCAGGATTTGTCTAGGCCATGTAACAGACAGATACATGTGGCCATCTCGGTGACGTTGCATTAATGAAGGTTGCAAGCATGTGACCAGGTCCCTCTATCAATCATTGATGTGAGAATAGTCTCGATCATGTCCGGAGTGTTTTTGAACCGAAGGATGTCAGGCTTAAGGGTAGGGACGCTTAGGGTAGATGAGGCATTGTAGGAGAAATAGAGAAAGAGAAACCAGAATAGTTCCGGGTAACATCCGATGGAGATCGCAAGGGGTTCGGAAGGTGTTCCGGAGTGAATGAATAATACAATATGTGTATTTGAATATTAATTGGAGAATTAATATTAAATATATATTTTATTTTATTATTAAAGGCATCATAATGCTAATGGGCCGCACCCTAAGTGAGGCCCAGTAGGGCATGGCGCCTAGGGAGAGGGGGCCAACCGGCCTAGGCTTGGTGGGCCGCTCCAATGGGGGCCAACTAGGGCTGGCGGCTGCCCCTAGGTGGCCGGCGGGTGTGGGGTTAGTCCCACACCGCCTGGCCCTAGGGTGGTGCGCCCCCGCCCACTATATATAGGGGTTTCCCCTTCCCCTTTGGAATCATCCCATTCCCTCTCATTCTCTCTCTCTCATCCATTGAGGACTTCTCCGTAATATTGGAGAGGACCTCGTGGGTGAGTTCTCCACCTTCACTCCACCGTCGTGTGATCTACAATCCAACATCTACTTCTTCCACTGCTCGGCTGGACATGAGTCCGGTTGATGTCTCCTACAACGGACGTGTGACGAACTTCGGAGGCACCACACTTGGGGTGTTACTCGTCTTCCACTACTAGGAAAATGGCTATAGGTAATCCACACATCCGTGATGCACGTGCTAGTGGTGCCCCACGGGTGAAATAGGCGTGGCGCCCTACCTATAGGTGCCCTACGGCTAACTGCCGTAAGCGTGGCGCACATGGGGGTGGTGCATCCCGGCTAGTTGTGGGCCAGGGCATAGGTGGCCGCAGACAAGCGCACCTGCGCGCGGTGCCCTACAGGTGTGAAACTTAGTTATAGCGCACTCTGACATAGTGCGCTATGGGTATGTGGGTTGCGGCCTGCTGTGTAGCTGGGCGAACTTACCCGTAGGGCACCCTAGCCTAGTGCGCCACAGGTAAGTTTCCTGCACCAACCCCTCCCTCCCCCCTGTGGATCGCCTTTTTAGCCTTGCAAAAAATAAAAGAAATGATAAACAATTCAAAAAATAAAATCCTTTCACATGTATGTAGGTAATGTGGTCTAGTGTGTAGGAAAATTAACAAACATGAATTTCTACTTTTTATGCAAAAAAAGATAATGCCACGGTAAAATAGCCGTAACTTTTGCATACGAATTCGAAAAAAAACGTTTAATATACCAAAATGACGAGAACGAGATTGATAGGGTGCTGCACTCGCTGCCCCTAGCTATAAGAGCTTTGTAATGTACTACAACATGCAAGGGATGACTAAGACCCTTGCTGAGGTGTTCGCCATGCTCAAAACTACTGAGGTTGAAATCAAGAAGGAGCACACGGTGTTGATGGTCAATAAGACCACCAACTTTAAGAAGCCAGGGCAAAAAAGAAAAGGAAAGGGCAAGAAGTACAAGAAGGATGGAAAGATCATTGCCAGTACCTCAAGGACTACCAAGCCTAGCCCTAAGCCTGGCACTACATGCTACTACTGCAAAGGGGATGGGCACTGCAAACGCAACTGCCCCATGTACCTTGAAGACAAGCGAGCCGGCAAGATAACCGCCACGGACAAAGGTATATATGATATACATGTTATTGATGTATTCCTTACAAGCACTAGGAGTAACACCTAGGTATTTGATATCGGATCTGTTGCTCACATTTGTAAGTCTCAGCAGGATCTACAGAGTAGGAGGTGCCTGAGGAAGGACGAGGTGACGATGCGCGTCGGCAATGGTTCGAGAGTCGAAGTGATGGGCATCGGCACTGTTATATGTTGATCCAAATTCTACAAAGTAGAGGCCAACTTCTGATGGAGCCGAGCGAGGCCCGTCGCCGGAGGCTTGGACCGATGCGGATCGTTGATGACCTAGGTTACCACCGCTATATATACTTCTTCTAAGCTGCCGGCTGGGATAAGTTGCACCTGTGAAATCCCCGGCATTGTGTAAACACTCTCCGTTATAGTGAAGTTTCGCTGGCTGGCGCCCGTGGTTTTTCCCCTCTCTTTGTTGGAGAGGGTTTTCCACGTTAAATCTGTGTCCCCTTGCTGTGATTTTGTTTTCGTTCTTTGTTATTTACTTGTCGCAAATCTAACAAGTGGTATCAGAGCCCCAGGTTCTAATCTAGGGTTTCCGACATGTCGTCATTGAAGTTCGATCTACCGCAGCTGGACGACTCCACAAGATTCTGCTTGTGGCAGGTGAAGATGCGGTCGATTCTCGCCCAAACTTCTGATCTGGATGATGCGCTGGATGGATTCGGGGAAAAGGATGCTAAGAGCTGGTATGACGAAGAGAAGCGGAAGGACCGTAAGGCTTTGTCTATGATTCAACTTCATCTATCCAATAATATTTTGCAGGAAGTCTTGACAGAGAAATCTGCTGCTGCCCTTTGGGGGAAACTGGAATCGATCTGCATGTCAAAGGATCTAACCAGTAAGATGCATGTGAAGATGAAGTTGTTCTTGCATAGATTGCAGGAAGGTGGATCGGTAATGAATCACTTATCTCTTTTCAGAGAGATTATTTCTGATTTGCAATCTATGGAAGTAAAATATGATGATGAGGATCTAGCTCTATTACTCTTATGCTCGTTGCCTAGTTCCTATACTCACTTTCGTGATACAATGTTGTTGAGCCATGATAAGATAACCCTTGATGAAGTGCAAGATGCCCTCAAACAGAGGGAAAAGATGAAATCTATGGTGCAGGCAGATGGGGCGTCTTCCAAGACTGAAGCTCTGTAGGTTCGTGGCAGGACCGAGCAGAGATTTAACAACTATGGTAACCGAGATAAGACCAAAGACGGCAGAAATCGTTCGAAGTCCAAGGGAAAGGACAAGTTCTGCAGGTATTGTAAGAAATCTAATCATCTTATTGATGATTGTTGGAAGCTACAGAATAAGGAGAAAAGGAACGGTACTTACCAACCGAAAGATAAGGATCAAGGTAATGGTAAGGCTGCTGTTGTTTCTGGTGATAGTTCTGACGGTGAATGTTTAGCCGTTTTTGCTGCTTGTGCATCTCGTGATGATGAATGGATTCTTGATACTGCATGTTCATTTCATATTTGCTGTAACAAATATTGATTCAGTTCATATGAGTCTGTGCAGACTGGAGATTTTGTACGTCTGGGGAATGACAACCCATGCCATATTGTCGGAGTTGGATCTGTTAAGATCAAGACACATGATGGCGTGACGCGTACGTTGAATGAGGTGAAGCACATACCAAGCATGGCCAGAAATCTGATCTCCCTGAGTACCATGGACGTTGATGGATACAAGTACGCCGGTGGGCGTAGGTTGTTAAAGGTATCAAAAGGCTCTCTTATTCACATGATAGGTGATATGAATTCTGCTAAGTTATATGTTCTTAGAGGTAGCACTTTGCTTGGTATTGCTGCTGCTGTTACTGCTAATGATTCTGATAATTGTGGTAAAACAAATTTGTGGCATATGCGTCTTGGGCATATGAGCGAACATGGCATGGCATAATTGGTTAAGAGAGAGCTAATTGATGGTTGCAACTTGGGTAAGTTTGAGTTCTGTGAGCACTGCGTTTTTGGTAAGCATAAAAGAGTTAAATTCAATGCTTCCGTTCATACCACCAAAGGCACATTAGATTATGTGCATGCTGATGTATGGGGACCTTCCCGTAAGACTTCTATTGGTGGTGCTAATTACATGCTTACTATTATGACTACTCAAGAAAAGTGTGGCCATATTTTCTGAAACAAATCTGATGTTTTTGATGCTTTTAAGAAGTGGAAAGTTATGGTAGAAAAGCAAACTGAAAAGAAGGTAAAGGTACTATGTACTGATAATGGTATGGAATTCTGTTCTAATGAGTTTGAGGAGTTTTGCAGTAACGATGGTATGATCAGGCACCACACCATCCCTTACACTCCTCAGCAGAATGGCGTGGCTGAGCGCATGAACATAACCATCATCTCGAGGGCTCGTTGTATGTTGTCCAATGCAGGTATGCATAGACGTTTCTAGGCTGAAGCAGCCAACACAGCGTGCTACCTCATCAATAGGTCACCTTCTATTCCACTTGAGAAGAAAACTCCCATTGAGGTATGGTCAGGTTCGCCTACTGATTATTCACAGTTGAGAGTTTTTGGTTGCATAGCTTATGCTCACGTTGATAATGGAAAGTTAGAGCCTAGAGCTGTTAAGTGCATATTCCTTGGTTATGGTTCAGGAGTTAAGGCATATAAACTATGGAATCCTGAAACTAAAAGGATTTTGTTGAGTAGGAATGTTGTTTTCAATGAATCCGTTATGTATCATGACAGCTTGCCATCAGATCCCTCTCCTATTGCTATTGGAGAGGAGGGAGTTCGTGTGTAGGTGGAGCACCTGCGGAAAACTGTTGATAATAATGCTGTTGTTGATGATACTCATGAGGAAAATATTGATGATGATGTTGTTCAGCACTCACCTACTGTTTTGCAGCAGCCACAGGAATCTATTGCTGCTCATAGACCGAGGCGTAACATAGTTCCACCTCGTCGTTTAATTGAAGAGTGTAATCTTGCTCATTATGCTTTGAGTTGTGCTGAACAGGTGGAGCATGATACTGAACTTGCTACATACAATGAGGCTATTGCATCCGTTGACCGCGAGAAGTGGGTTTCTGCTATGCTAGAAGAGATGCAATCGCTTGATAAGAATGGCACATGGGAAGTTATGCGCTTGCCTAAACAGTAGAAGGTTGTCCTCTGTAAGTGGATATACAAGAGAAAGGAAGGTTTATCTCCTAATGTGCCTCCAAGGTTTAAGGCAAGGTTAGTAGCAAAAGGTTTTAGCCAGATTCCAGGTATTGACTATAATGATGTTTTCTCTCCGGTTGTGAAACATAGCTCTATTCGTACGTTCTTTGGTATTGTTGCTATGCATGATCTTGAGCTTGAGCAGCTAGATGTAAAGACTGCTTTTCTGCATGGTGAACCCGAGGAGGAGATTTACATGGACCAACCTGAAGGGTTCATAGTTCCTGGAAAAGAGGATTTTGTGTGCAAATTGAAGAGATCGCTTTATGGTTTGAAGCAATCTCCAAGACAGTGGTATAAAAGGTTTGATTCATTTATGATCTCACAAGGTTTTAAGAGATCTCAGTTTGATAGCTGTGTTTATATAAAGTTTGTTAATGAGTCAACTATTTACTTGTTGTTATATGTTGATGATATGTTAATTGCTGCCAAGAGCATGAAAGAAATCACTACTTTGAAGGCACACCTAAGTAGTGAATTTGAGATGAAAGATCTTGGTGCTGCTAAGAAAATCCTAGGTATGGAAATTAAACAGGACAGAAAATCTAGGTTATTGTTTCTTAGTCAGCAAAGTTACGTTGAGAAAGTTCTTCAACGTTTTAATATGCATGATGCAAAGTCAGTTAGTACTCCTATTGCTCCTCACTTTAAATTGTCAGCATTGCAATGTCCTAGTTCTGATGAAGATATTGAGTACATGTCTCGAGTTCCTTATTCTAGTGCTGTTGGTTCCTTGATGTATGCCATGGTTTGTTCTCGCCCTGATTTATCATATGCTATGAGTTTGGTGAGTCGTTACATGGCTAATCCTGGTAAAGAACATTGGAAAGTTATTCAGTGGATTTTCAGGTACCTCCATGGCACATCCAACGCTTGCTTGAAGTTTGGCAAGACTGATGAGGGACTCGCAGGCTATGTGGATTCAGATTTTGCTGCCGACTTGGATAAGAGGAGGTCCCTCACAGGTTATGTGTTCACGGTAGGTGGATGTGCTGTGAGTTGGAAGGCAACGCTGCAACCAGTTGTTGCTTTATCTACAACCGAAGCAAAATATATGGCTGTTGCTGAAGCTTGCAAAGAGTCTGTTTGGTTGAAAGGTTTGTATGCTGAGCTTTGTTAGGATGATTCTTGCATTAACCTATTCTGTGACAGTCAAAGTGCTATTTACCTTACTAAGGATCAGATGTTCCATGAGAGAACAAAGCACATTGATATCAAGTACCATTATGTTTGTGATGTTGTTGCACAAGGTACACTGAAGGTATGCAAGATAAGCACTCATGATAATCCTGCTGATATGATGACAAAGCCTGTTCCTGCTGCTAAGTTTGAGCTATGCTCAAGCTTAGTTGGTATAACTGCTTAGCCCAAGTGGCTATTGGCGCCGAAAGTGTTTTCTTTGTTTGTTCAGGGAGATGATTACCGTTGATGCTACAAGAAGGAATTTGTCTCAAGGTGGAGTTTGTTATATGTTGATCCAAATTCTACAAAGTAGAGGCCAACTTCTGACAGAGCGGAGCGAGGCCCGCCGCCGGAGGCACACGAACTCCGTGATCAACAGGGACGCCTGTGGGGGGTGCGGGGGGCGACAGCCCCCCGCGGTACGGATCGTTGATGACCTAGGTTACCACCGCTATATATACTTCTTTTAAGCCACCGGCTGGGATAAGTTGCATCTGTGAAATCCCCGGTGTTGTGTAAACACTCTCCGTTATAGTGAAGTTTCGCTGGCTGGCGCCTGTGGTTTTTCCCCTCTCTTTGTTGGAGAGGGTTTTCCACGTTAAATCTGTGTCCCCTTGCTGTGATTTTGTTTTCGTTCTTCGTTATTTACTTGTTGCAAATCTAACAGGCACCCTGCATCTTCGTCTACCGTCAGGATTACTGTTGGTTTTGAATAAATGCTACTATGTACCTGCATTGAGTATGAATATTGTGAGTGGGTCTTACTTGTTGCAAGACCGTTATTCGTTTAAATCAGGAACAAATGGCTGTTCAATTTATATGAATGATATTTTCTATGTTCATGCTCCTATGTGTGATGGTTTATTCTTACTTGATCTTGATTGTAATACACACATCCATAGTGTTGATGCGAAACGTTGTAAGCATAGTGACGATAATCCATGTTTATGTGGCATTGCCGTCTTGGTCACATTGGCATAAAACGCATGAAGAAGCTTCATTCAGAAGGGCTTCTTGGATCATTGGATTTCGAATATCTTGATATATGTGAGCCATGCCTCATGGGCAAGATGACTAGGACACCATTCTCCGGGACATTGGAGAGAGTTGTAGACCTACTGGGAATCATACATACGGATGTATGTGGACCAATGACGGTCTCAACGCGCAATGGTTATCGTTACTTTGTTACCTTTATTGACGAATTTTGCAGATATGGATATATCTACTTAATGAAGCACAAGTCTAAAACCTTTCGCATCCGCTCGCAACAACCTCTGGTCGTTTGGCGATATTTTAGATTTTCAAAATTCGAAAAGAGTAAAAATTTATGATCAAAAGATCGTTTTTTCCTGCAGAAAAAAATGGAGGCCACTTACTTGTAGGGCACCACCCCTAGTACGCCACGAGTAAGTTGGGCGGGATTCGAAATTCGAATCACCACCAGACCACCTAACCCTCCATATATATCTTCCCCACCCACCCCTTATCTCCTCCACTTCCACTTCTCCTTCTCCACTTCTCCTCCCTTCTCCACCTTCTCCTTCTCCTCCACCTCTCCTACCTTCTTCTTATCCTCACTTCTCCACCTCTCCTACCTTCTTCTTCTCCTCACTCCTCCACCCTCCGACCATCCTCCAACAGCGCCCTCCTCCGACCATCCTCCAACAGCGCCCTCCTCCGACCACCTCCGGCTACACCCTCCCCGACCATCCTCTGACGGCGCCCTGCCCCGTGCACATCCGGATGCAATCTCCTCCACCATACTCCGACTGGGCCCTCCTCCGACTGCACCCTCCAACGAGGACGGCGGCCGGCGGGTTGATCTAGATATAGATCTAGATCAAATCCCGTTTTTTTTTGAAATTTGAAATCGTACCCGTGGCGCACAACACCTAGTGCGCTACGGCTAACTTTTCATACTCGTGGCGCACCACCTAGTGCGCCACGACTAACTTTTCATACTCGTGGCGCACCACCTAGTGCACCACGACTAACTTTTACCCGTAGCGTGCGCCTCGTGGCGCACCCCTAGTGCGTCACGGATGATCAAAACAGGTGCGCCACGGATTAGCTGTTTTCTAGTAGTTTTCATCAATATACGCCTTCCTGCGTAAGGCGTGCCTCGGTCTTCAAAGGTATGAATATCGTATCCCTTCTCCGTTACTTATGTCTACATAGTATAGATCCTGCTGTTAGTGTTCGAGTAGATAGAATTTTTTTGTTTTCTGCTACAGAACCCTTCAGAAAACACATGCACACATGCAAACAAGATACAAGCCTATGGATCACGTCGGTGGCTACCAATCTAATTCAATCCCAAGGATCGGTGTTGGGCAAGAAACTCTCTGTACCCAATCGGTGAGGGTGAGGATCTTGGTGAGATCTTGATAGCTTTAAGAGAGACCACTCAAGTAAAGATCTTATACAACTTGGATGCACAATGCATAATCCAAAGAGGTAGAGGGATAATAGGTCTTATTTGCAATTGAAGATAAGACCAAACTAGAAAGATTCCTCTAAGGGGTTTTTATTCTAGTTCTATTATCAAGTCTAAAGTCAAAGGGTGATCCTTAGGGGCTATTTATATTGGAAATTACATTGTGTGACTCGCTTGCATCGATCGAGGGCCTCCAAATCTATAGAAACCTGAAATCTCTGGAAGTAATCAACTCCCCGGGCATAGCTTCCTGTTTGGGGCTTGTGTCGCACCAGCAAGGGGCCTCTAAGGTGAGAATATCATTTTGCGGCCCGAAAGTTGGGTCGCCCAGGCAACACAGTACCCAAGTTGTTTTTTATCACCACGGTTCGAAAAGTTGGGGCGCCAATTGCTGAGAGGGGTCTTTCGAGTGAATGATGGCCAAACCCAATATTTTCAAATCACGCCCGTTAAGTCAGGGTATTCCGTTACACTAGTTCCTGCTGTGCCCCTTCTTCGCCGGTCACTCTTCTTAGCCACCCTACATGTGTCGTAGGGGCAAATCCATTACTGTACTTTCCTAACTCTCGACACTGAATCTTGCTGCAGCGGCGGCGGTCCCTTTTCTTCCCTTCCCCGACCGTAAATCTTCCAGTGGCGGAGGACCTTTTTTCTCCCTCCCCCGACACTGAATCCGACGGCAGCGGCCCAGCATGTCTTACAAGGCGAAGGTTGTAGCTACATCGCCGACTGATTCGGGTCCATCGGGGCCCATGTCTGGGGCTGAACGCGTAGAGCGACGAGGTCTTTAGCCCCTGTTAGCGAGGAGGCCAGCAAGGATTCTGCTCCCAAGGTACCTACGAGCAGCGGGTTGGAGAGAAAAGCAAGGCCGGCGGCGGATTGTTCGGCTCTGTTGGGCGGATGCAGCACCCAGATCTCGAAGAAAAAAACCTGGGAAAAGAGCGAGAGGTGAATTTTTCTTATCTGTGCCTTATCTTGCAAGTGGATTAGTTATGACATAATAGAACCGAATGAACTGAAATGTTCCCCTTTTTGATCAAATTAGGCACAACTTTGATACAAGGGACCTATATGAGTTCACAGCTCATGTTTGGTAGTACACTGCAAAACTTGATTTTGGTTGTGAGAGGGTTGTGTTCGGGTAAGATGTGCATCTGCTTGTGAATTGCAAAGCGGTTGTGTCTGTTTCGCAGCTGGTAGATATGCTTGCCGCTAGAATTCCCTGGGATTCTAGACAGAGGACAAAATTGGTGTGGCGCAACATGAATGATACCTATCAGCAAATTGAGCACTCCCATGAGCTTCAGATGGTTTGGGAGTGTTGTGCAGCTGATCGTAAGGTGAAAGTTGAAGCGATGATTGATGATATGTATGTAGATGCTGGAGATCTTGCTGCCAGAGCTTCTGATCCTAGAGAATACGGACCAATAGATGCTGATCTAGATAAGTTCAGTATACGCATAGAGGTGGATTCATACATGGCAAAACTTGATGGGGGAGTTAATAAGCCAGATTCGTCATGTACTGTGGAGATCACGATCGATTCCAAAAACATAACTCTTGATGAAATGAGAGAGATGATCAGTAAGGAAATCAGTATTGGCCCTAAGCAGATGGCAAAAGTCTGGTGGTGGCATCATAAGAAGCAGCAATTCATAGATGTTTTGGATACTGAAGATCTTATGCAGATTATGCGACGAAAGAAGCGAACCAGGAACGTGTACTTCCTTGGTACCATTTCTGATGTTGTTGAACAGGTTATAGTGGATGTAGATGCCCCTGTAGTGGCTGAACAGAATGAGGTGGTCGACATTGATGAGATCTGCTACCCTAGGCTTGTCATATGGACCACGGGGTTCCCCTGCCTGTATTTCTAATATTGACTGCTGTTGCATTTAGAGCGTGTTTCTGTGATTATGTTTGTTGAGAGATTGCGATATAATGCTGTGCAAGCTATTGAGATTTTCGGACATGTCACTCACTGAAACCATTGTTGTTGTAATAAGACATAAGTACATTGTAGTTGACATTATTACGTTTCTTAAGATGACGTACCGTACTTGTTTCTGTTATTATGTTTGTTGGGACATTGTAATGTAATGTTTTGTGAAACCATGACTGGACAAGTGATGCATAAATACATTGTAGTTGACATGATTATGTTTCTTGAGATGATGTACTGTACTTGTTTCTGTTATTTTGTTTGTTGAGAGATTGTAATGTAATGTTTTGCGAAACCATGACAGGACAAGTGATGTGTAAGTACCTTGTAGTCGACATGATTTTGTTTCTTGAGTTGATGTAATATACTTTTTTCTGTGATTACGTTTGTTGAGAGATTGTAATGTGATGTTTTGTGAAGCCATGATGTGATTATGTTTGTTGAGAGATTGTAATGTAATGTTTTGTGAAACCATGGCTGAAGAAGTGATGCATAAGTACCTTGTAGTTGACATGATTTTGTTTCTTTAGATGATGTAATATACTGGTATGTTTTTGTTAGGCAATGAAATTGGGATGGAGGGAGTGCAGGTTTAATATTTGAAATGAGAATGTGTGAAGAGAATCCATATTAGGCAGGAGACAGTAATCCAGGGAAAGGGCATGGTATCCATTAAAGTATTGTAACATGCCAATTTAGTCATTGTTGCAGCGGTAGAAGGGCTGCTCTCTCTCACTATCTCTCTCTCTCTCTCACCGACGCCGACGCCATCGCCTGCAACGATGCATTCGCCATGCTGACCAGTCGAGCAGCGACAACCTTCTCTCCAACATCGAGTATTCCTTCCATGATGTGAGTTCCTCTGTTTCTCGGGCTAGGGTTAGGCAATGGTAAATCTCTCGATCTGAGCTCCATATGTGCATGGCAATCATGTTCGATTTCAGCTTTGCGTTTACCTATAGGTACCACGGATGATCTACGACTCCGAATGGGAGGGCCTAGATCTCGATGGAGAAGTTCCATCTGACCATGGGCTAAAACTGAGGAGATATGTTGCATTCGAAGGCAGTACCACTGGGAGAAGGTTTTTGGGCTGTACAAATCAGGTTTGTTTACAATATGTGCAACTGTGACATGAAGTAAAATGTATCGTGCATGTTCATAACACTATAGTGTGTGTGTTTTTAGGTTGGCCCGGTGTGTAAAGCAGTAGAGTGGGTGGATCTTGAGTGGCCAGATGCACTTCAGAAATGTTTGGAACAGTTATGGGAGATGTATGAGTTGGAAAGGTCGGGGAGATTTACTGATGTAAGTGATGCAGCTGAAAAAAATTACAAGCTGTCGGTACGAAATAAGGAGCTGGAACAAGAAATCGAGAATTTGTAGTCAGAGCTAACTGACGGAATCGATGGGAGCTTGGTTGTTGGAACTGCAAAGAAGCTTCAGGATAATCACAGGTTGCTGATTCATAATGCAGAAAAGGAGAGGGATCAGCTCAGGGAAGACAAGAAGAAGCTAAAGTACTGCATTGTGGATCTGTTGAAAGAACTGAAGAAGGCGTGCGAGGGTGAACAAGGATAGACTATAGATGATAAAGGAAATTCGAGATGAATAATTTATGTTGTGCCAATGCCTGAAACTAGTTGACTGTAAGACTTGCAGTTGTGCTTTCCTAACTAAGCTAAACTCAATCCTCGAGCAAACTAATTTCAGACGAACACACATATCGTGCATAGAGTTAAGTTCACGCTTACAAAATCACCACTTCAGAGGATAAACCAGGCAGTTCAGTACTAAATAGACATATGTTGTGTTCAAGCAAGCCTGGCCCGGAGCTGCCTGTTTTCCTCCCTAAGATTGGCCAGCTCCTTCAGTACTATGTCGTGCTTCAGCTATAGGTTCCAGTGCTCCGTCACGGATTGGAGAAGTTGGTCTTTAGCCATACAATTTTCCTTCAATATCCCTTTCATGATCTCCGTCTGCTTCCTAGCCGAGGTGCGACCTTCATTGTGTAGCTTCGCCCAGCCGGCGTTTAACTCCTTCAGTTTCTAGAACTTATCAGAAAGGACCACGAGTTCAGCGTGCAGTTGGTCAAAGGACAAGCTGGTTAGTTTCCATAATTAACTGAATCGACTAGTGGCACTATCATAATTTCAAGGAAGAAGCAATCTAGGACTAATCAACATTTTATGAATCGACTAGTGGCACTGTCATAATTTCAATTTCAAAGACAAATAAGATTTATCTGCAGTTTAGTGTGTTGTGGGTTTTTCCCAATATCACCAAATAGTAGTGGGGGAGTGGCAAACTCATAATGCAGAAACCCATGTCTAGATACATAATGGAAAGAGCACATGGTGTCCATTCATGAACATGAACACCAACACATGTCCAGATAGATAAGGAGTTGCCCTAGGATTCTTATTGCACCCTATAATGGGAAGCAGACTTGGGCATTGCTCCCTGAGCCCTAAACATTACAAAAGGAGTGGAGGACGAACTGATATTCGTGTCCCCGCTAACGGGAATCAGACTTGGGCATTGCTCCGATACGCCTCCAGACATGCCCTTAGCTCCTCGTTCTCTTTCCGAACACCCTCGAGTACGGTGATCCCTCTGTTCATGTCCGCCTTCATCTCCTTGACTGCATCCAGGCAACGGTTCCTATCATGGTAGGCTCGGATGGTAGCCTTGGTATCCTTGACGCGTCCTCTAAGTGCCTCGCTGACTTCATCCTGCAGGAGAATGCACCTTTCCACGAGATTCTTCTTCTCCTCCATGAGCTCGTTGATTATCTTGATGGCATGTTCTTGCCTGTTCAAGTTATGGTCGAGCACTTTCTGCAGCCTAACGACATCACGTGCAAAATCTAGCGAGATCTCCTTCTGCACAGATAATTGCTTGCGTAGGCTCTCATTAGCTTGGGGTGAGGGAGCGTGCAAGCTCATGTTGGTTGACAATCTTGGAACTGATCACGACCACCTTGTCACGGTACTCGGCCTTCGATCGCTGCATCGTTCATGTTAATTGAAATAGGAATTCTATAATTACACTCTAGGTCCTAGGTGAATACTAATACAGATCAAAAAAATCCCCGTTGAATCTATTGACCGCAGTGTTAAAAAATGGACCTAGAGATCTATTCATGACCAAGATAAACTAATCCTAACCACAAAAAATCCATAGTGAATCTATGAACAACGGTATTAAGGAAAGACCAAGAGATCCAGTCATATTCATGAAAACTAATACAACTCGCAAAAGAAGAATAAAAACCAATGTGGGGCGGACAGGATCTAAGAAATCCACATCACAAGTCGGAGAAATAACAGCGTGGAGATTTGCTACCTTGCTGAGACATGGAACAGGGACGAACGGGTCCTGCAACGCCTCTGTCTTGGTGGATTCGGGCTCCACGGCCGACCTGTAATACGTAGAAGAGGAAGATCAAGAAGAAGAAAAACAAGAAGAAGCTGAATAAGATCATGATGGAGAGGGAGATGGAGAAGAAGTAGAACAAGAAGACCGTACCGGGAGGAGCCCTCGCCTACTAGAACATTCGGCGCCATTGTCGGGGGAGATTGGGCCTCATTGAGAGGGTGGAATTGAGCGGCTGGTAGAGCAAGAAGTGCCTCGCGGCGATTTCTCTCCCTTTTCTCTGCGAGGATCTTCGACCGGCCTCTCCCCCTCCTCAGTGGAGCCATGGCTTGCAGGGTGAGGGTGGTGGCGGCAGGAGGAAGGAGATAGTGATTAGTGTGGGAGAAGAGTCAAAGAGTACATGCCATGGCCCAGTAGTACTAGTACTATTATACAAGACCACCGTGTACGGTCTACCTTCTCAAAGAAGTCAGGGAGGCAGGGGTAGGGAATCGATGGGACTTGTCTTTATTGCGATGGACACTTCAATGGTCTTCGGCGCCGCCCAAAATCCAGTATTAACAAGGGGAGTGCGAGCCGGGTGGTCATCACGGGAATCGGCGCACACATCCCGCGTGCGTGTGTCACGTGTTTATGGGGTAATGACGCACGCAACTGCTGCACGATCACGTCGGCACGTCAAACTCCATCGAACTCCATGTGACAGGCATGCACGGGATATTTACGAGTCTAGAATACGCTGTGCCACTTTTGTTTTGATCAAATTATGTTCAGCACACGAGATATTACTTCTTTCTTCTTCTTTTTTGATAATCAACAAATGCATGCGTGGACACGACGCACGAAACCGCTGCTCATCCTTGATCAGATCGACACCCCACTCTATGTACCCTCCATCGACCATTTGGAGCAACTACCTCGAGCACGATGCCCCCTTGTCGTGGCAATGGTAGGTCCAAGCCGTCCACTGACCGTCCTGCGTCCCCGGCTCTTCGCTGCATCGTTCGCGCTCACGAGTCGTCTGCTGAGGCAGCACGTCGTGTCCGACCATGCTAGGATCCATCGACATTGGCACTCGAGGACACCGCGACGTCAAAGATCGTACCGACCGCGCAGGAGGAGCGTGGGGTACCTGCAGCGTTGGGCGAGCACAAAGCAGCAGCCAGGACGGGGCCGCGTGTTGCACCGGTGAGTACAAACAATAAGAGTAACGAGAAGAAGACCAGGAAGAAGAGAGGAGATAGCTATTTGGATGAGTCCGACTCGGCCAACGAGGAGGCATTGATCGATCAGTTGGAGGCCGAAGCAGAGGAGAGTGACGTGGACCCGTGGGACTACGAAGAGGAGGAGGAGGAGGACTCCGATGAGGAGATAGCGCGTTTATTCGAGGAAGGGGGCGGTGTCGAGTCGTCAGAGGAGGACACCGACAGCGGTGATGGCAGGGACCATGGTGTTGACGAAGACGAGGACGAACCGGAAGACGAAGACGACAACTTCTTCGAAATATGATCATTTATTTTATTTATTTTAGTTAGATAGATGGATTTTCACTTGTTTATGGAGGTAAAGTATCGGTGGCACGGATTGACCATGCATAAAAAAAGTGGAGAAGGGAGGGGTTATCCTGCCCGTTGGATCACATAGGATCGACGGTTGGTGGAGACGATCCGCGTGACATCTGTGTCAGCCAATCAGGGCATAGCACCCAGAGTGAGCACAAGTTTGGGATCTCCACACGTTTGGGCTTTTCTGAGATTTGTGACCGAGAGAGAAGGCAAATCTCTTTTCACAATCCGCCTATGGATCCACTAGTGTCATTGAAATGTGTGTTCTCTTTAGAGACCACACATGGATCCACCAGTGTCATTGCATGTGTGTTCTTTTTACTAACAACAACCAGAGTCATTGCATGTGTGTTCTTTTCACATACCACACATGGATCCACCAGTATCATTGCATGTGTGCTCTTCTTACTAACACCAACTGGAGTCATTTCATGTGTGTTCCTTTCACATACCACATCTGGATCCACTAGTGTCATTGAAATGTGTGTTCTCTTCAGAGACCACACATGGATCCACCAGTGTCATCGCATGTGTGTTCTTTTTACTAACAGCAACTGGAGTCATTGCATGTGTGTTCTTTTCACATACCAGATATGGATCCACCAGTGTCATTGAAATGTGTGCTCTTCTTACTAACAACAGCTAGAGTCATTGGATGTGTGTTCTCTTTAGAGACCACACATGGATCCACCAGTGTCATTGCATGTGTGTTCTTTTCACATACCACAACTAGAGTCATTTCATGTGTGTTCTTTTCACATACCACATATGGATCCACCAGTGTCATTGAAATGTGTGTTCTCTTTAGAGACCACACATGGATCCACCAGTGTCATTGCATGTGTGTTCTTTTTACTAACAACAACTGGATTAATTGCATGTGTGTTCTTTTCACATACCACATATGGATCCACCAGTGTCATTGAAATGTGTGTTCTCTTTTCACAATCCACCTATGGATCCACCAGTGTCATTGCATGTGTGTTCTTGT
This sequence comes from Avena eriantha, assembly GCA_910589775.1. Lineage (NCBI taxonomy): Eukaryota > Viridiplantae > Streptophyta > Magnoliopsida > Poales > Poaceae > Avena > Avena eriantha. The sequence continues at coordinate 176,314,320 of OU342744.1, read as the reverse complement.
TACTAACAACAACTAGAGTCATTGCATGTGTGTTCTCTTCAGATACCACATATGGATCCACCAGTGTCATTGAAATGTGTGCTCTTCATACTAACAATAGCTAGAGTCATTGGATGTGTGTTCTCTTCAAAGACCACACATGGACCCACCAGTGTGATTGCATGTGTGTTCTTTTTACTAACAACAACCAGAGTCATTGCATGTGTGTTCTTTTCACATACCACACATCGATCCACCAGTGTCATTGAAATGTGTGTTCTCTTCAGAGACCACACATGGATCCACCAATGTCATTGCATGCGTGCTCTTTTTACTCACAACAGCCAGAGTCATTTCATGTGTGTTCTTTTCACACACTACATATGGATCCACCAGTGCCATTGAAATGTGTGTTCTCTTCAGAGACCACACATGGATCCACTAGTGTTATTGCCTGTGTGTTCGTTTCACATACCACATATGGATCCACCAGTGTTATTGAAATGTGTGTTCTTCTCATTAACCACAGCTAGAGTCATTGCATGCGTGTTCTCTTCAAAGACCACACATGGATCCACCAGTGTCATTGAAATGTGTATTACTTTCAACTACAGCCATTGGCCACAAACAATCGAGACGCAGAGCTAACCAGCAACCGCCCTAGGCTTCTAGAAGACCCGATCCCCGATTGTTTAGCACCGTTGGATCGGGGTGCATGGACGGTAAGGATGTCCTTCGCGAGGGCGATCCGCGAGTAGTCTGTTCTGCGAACTGATTGGCAGTGGCAACGACGCTAGGCCCACGTCCTTGCCCTTATCCCCTTAACCTCAGCGCCGAAGCTCAGATCATGTTCCTTCATTGCCATGGAGAGGGAGAGGCCCAAACTCAGCTGGCACGAGGCTCAGATGTTCACCCACTACGACATACTCGCGCCGCCGTTCGTGAGGCTTTCGGCCAACTTCGAGCTCAGCTACGTCGGGGTTCCTATCACGCCACTCTTCCGCGACAACGAGTTGGCGAGGTAGATCGAGGAGCGCTGCTGCCATCTGTCGGAGCAGAAGAGGGCACTGTCACGAGCGTGTACTGACAAAAGCTGTTCAAGAAGGAGCGGGATGCATTGATTGAGCTGTGCGGAACCCACCGGCGGGAGATCCACCCGGATCTACGCAACCCCGAAGGGAGGCAGCGCTTCTAGGCAGTGCCTGGGCATACGACCTCCACCGATGCAGCACGCCATGAAGAATCCACGAGGAGGAGGAACGCTGCCGGGAACATCGGCATCGTTTCCGATGCGGAGGAGGCTGGCGGTGACGCAGACAACGTCGTCAATGATGGAGACTACGGGAGCGTCATAGTCAATTAGGGCCACTTAAGCATAAATTAAATCTATGTACGGTATCTTAATGCCCTCTTTGGATCTAGGTCACTTGAGTCATGGCCGATTATCGTCATAATCCATATATGTTGGCTATGTTTTAGTTGTCTTTGTCTTTGAAACTAGTCGGTCGAAACTCGTCCGATCCTGAAAATAAAGTTCACACGTTCCTGGCGTATCTGATGGGACAATACTCTGACTCTGCTCCCATCACTTGATGGCACAGCCATAATTTGGAGTGCGCCAGAGGAGAAGGGATCGAGCGTGTTGTAATAGTGTACTAGTCCTGTCTAGATATAACTGACTTAATCTTTTTTATATTTTTAATAAATGTGTCTATACCCAAAACATGTCTAGATACATGTTTTAGGTTTTTCTGTCTTTCAAACTAATCAAAAGTCGTCAAATTCTGAACAAACAAAATCATTGCGTTCACATCTAATGGGACAATACGCTGACTTTGCTACTTGATGGCACATCCACAATTCTCGAGTGCGCCAGAGGAGATGGGAATGCAAGGGAGATGGGAACTAGTATCCGCGTCCAAACGCAGGTAAAAAATTAATGTAATAATCTTTAAAAAATTGTAATCTGGTCCACATGACCCCATCACAAACACGTTGCACGCGCCAGATATAAATAAAGACGACACGACTAGTTTATTTTCAATGATATAATTCAACATAGACGTTACTGTGCCCGCATCTTTCTGCTCCCTCTTATTAGTCTGCTAGCTCATGCTGCATTAAACATCCGTTGATGAGGATAAAAAAAATGATAAAACGGCAAATAAAACAATTTTTAAGCTTACCTTTCATCCAGAGAATCGTACAAAGATGAAATTGGCAGGGATTTATTATTTCTCCTGCAGTTAGCCGAAAGATCATGAAGAACATCCTCAATCACCCCTGCAACTTCTTCATATTCTAATACACCTCCATTATTTGCCCTTTCCTCCCCGTTCCTCTTACCCTTTTGTTTCTTTTCACAACCTTTTCTCGCCGGCACCTCCACTTCTTCATAAATTGGCTGCTTACATACATTTTCCTCCGAGTGCTCATCACCGTCTTCGCGCTGCTCTTCCTCTAGTTCTGGTTGAGAAGCCTCATTTTCTGCCACCTTTGTGTGAACAGGGACAATATCATGTGTAACTGGGTTTTTGCACAACCTCTTGATATGGACGAATCCACCACAACGTTTGCATTTACTTTTCCTAGCTCCCAGCCTTCAGCCTTTAACTGTGGAGGCTTCAATCCTTAGCTTTCTAGGCCTCCCAGGTGGCCTCCTAAGAACTGGTGGTTGAAGTTTGAACCCTGGATCGACAATCTCCCAATCATTTTTATCGGCCATAGGTGGTACGTTTTCTGCATAAGTTGCAGCAAACTTGTCCACAGAGAAATAGTTGTCGACATAGTTCTCTATTTCAGATCCGCTATCTCTAAGCTTTAAGATGAAGTAAATTGCATGGTGACATGGCAGACCAGTAATCTGCCACTGCCTGCATGAACAAGTCTCGTTTCCAATGTCTACAGTGTACCTCCGTTCACTTCCACGCTCGTATTCTGCATAAACCCCAACCAATGTTCTAGAACTTCTGACCATCCTCATCTTTATCGTTCTCATTGCCCTAGTTCTTGCATTTAGTAACAGAACCACCTTTGGAACTATTTTAGGGCCTAAAATTTTTCTTGCACAAATTCTTTGCCTTAAATCTATCTTCACCATTATGCACTGTCTTATTGCATCCAACAAAATAACAATTCCAAGTGTCTTCATGCCCAAAATCTTATCATTGAAACTCTCTGCCAAGTTATTGCAAACAAAATCCACCTTGCTTAACTCACCAAACTTGCTCCTGGCCCATAGCTTGGTGTGATGTTCTTCAAGGTATTTTTTCACCTTTGGCACTACATACATGTTCTGCAAGTAAGTAGCATCCGTGCTTGGGGTGTATGTGTATGCTGGTCGCCACAAGTCCTCTTCAAAGATCTTTCCTTTGAACTTCTTCGTGAAGTTAGTAGCGAGGTGCCGCATGCATTCCCTATGCTCAACCCCAGGAAACACAGCATCAACAGCATTCTCAAGACCCTCGCATGCACCGGTGTGTATCACCAAGCCTTCAGGGTGACCAATTACTTCCCGTAGTCTCTGCATGAACCATGTCCAACTTTCATTTGATTCACCCTCAAGAACAGCATAAGCTACGGGTAGAAGCCAATTCTGCGCGTCCAAAGCACAAGCAGAAGCAACATGTCCCCTGAACTTCCTTGTTAAAGAAGTTGCGCCTATTGCCAAGTATGGCCTGCAGCCGTCTAGGAACCCCTTCCAGCATGCCTTCAGGCAGACAAAACATCGCCTGAAGCATATCTTATCCGCCTTCTTATACCTGACCCCCCTCGAGACCTTTTCTCTTCCTTTCACAGCCTCGTAATCGATGTCAACAACACTAGCAGGTTATGTTTTGTCTATCTGAGCTTTGAAACTATACAACATATGAAAACTGTCATTCCACTTGCCTTGAATGAAGTCTAGAGCCATCGCCTTCCCATCAAAGACTCTGTGGTAAGGAATCAGAACGTTAAACTTTTTGCTAATCTTTGCTCTGAGTTCAGCAGGTCCAATGTTACGATCCTGCCTCACCCAGTCAAGTACTGTAGCAGCAATCCACTTAGTAGTCGCTGGTCTAATTTTATCACTTCAAGAAGTATTAGGGCAGTTGTGTTTCTTCATGTTTACTTTGATCTGCATTCGATAAGAATCCAAATAATTCAGAGCTAGTTATCAGCAGAATAAATATGAGAAAGACTAAAACTAAATGTAGCTATTGCAACCTGAAATGGGTGTCCACCCCGCATTGGAGATGCATGTAATCTGCATTTACACACATTACTTTCCCTACGGTGCACCCTAAATCTCTTTTGGTCGCTCTTTTCAATGATAAATTCGAACCCAACTCTGATTGCATAGGTTGCAACTGCATATCTGTAGTCCTCCACATTATCAAAGACAGTCCCCTCATCAATTGTAGGATTTTCCCTGTCAAAGTGTATCACTGGCCCGTCCTCGTGTTCATGGTCGTATCTACATCCCATTTCCACATCTTCACATTCCTCTTCCTCATCAGTCCCATAGTCAGGCTCAAAGTTCGAATCAACCAAATATTATCTACTCTCCATCCTATCAAGGTCAGCAACCATGTCTGGATATGCTTTATCATCATCATACACACCGCCACACATTTCAGTGCCTTCATGCTCGCTTGACAAAGCATCATCCTCAAGGACAAGCTAAACAAACGTCCTGCGGTTACCAACACATATCCTTGCCATCACCACTGGACTAGAAACACAAATTGGGGTATGCAGAAAATGAATCACAGTTCTTACCCTTCAATGTGGACGCACGACACCTTCTCTGGGCTCCATACCTCCAAAGCTCTGTAGCCCGCTTCCTCTTCCCTGTTTTGTTGTCCTCTGTGCTCTCAAGACTTCAAGGAGATTCCGTGCTCTCCAGCCGCGCAGGACCCATCTCCGTGTTCTCAAGCCTCGCAGGATCCATCCCCGAGCAGGCTCCGGATCACCAGCGTCGTTGGCCCCCTAACCCAACGACCGACTCTCGGTTTTCTTTTCCATACGCACCTAGGCGGTGGACGGCAACAAGGAGACAGGGCAGGGAGGGGACGTGAGGGGATGGCAGGTAGGGGAGGGCAGGAGGACGATGACCCAAGGGGACGACGAGAGCGGTGCACTGATACGTCCATTTTGCATCACTATTCTATGTCTTAATTCATTATTATTCATTGATATATTTCGTATTGAGAGGTGATACTTATGTTATTTCATCTGTTTTTGCATGGTTGATGAATTTTGGAGCATGGACCGCTGTAGTCAGGATTATGATGGAAAAGGTGCTGTTTGGAGGCAAAATTCACGAAGATCAGAAAATTAGGGAAAATATACGGAAAATCCTATTTTCCAGAAGACTAAGGATGCCAGAAGACGGAGTGGAGATGGGCCACAGGGGGCCCACACCACCCCCTGGCACGGGCAGCCCTAGGCCGCGCCAGCAGGTGGTGTGGCCACCCTGGCCCACTCCATCCTCTCCCCTCTGGCGTATATCATCCTCCCGAAACCCTAAGTATCGGGGAGCGACCACAGAAAGATTCCGCCGCCTCTGCGGGGTGGAAAACACCGAGAGAGAAAGATCTCTCTGGCAAACAGATTTCTGCTGGGGGAATTCCTTCCCGGAGAGGGGAGATCGTCGCCATCAACACCATCATCAAGCTAGACTTCATCGGGATCATCATCATCATCATCACCACCATCATCATCATCAGCACCCTCATCGCCATCTCCATATTGCTGTAACAATTGGGTTGAATCTTGCATAGTTCATAGGGGAAACTTTCTCGGTGTTGATTACTCTTCGTAGTTGATGCTATTGAGTGAACCGTTGAATGATTGTTTATGTTCAGATTGTTATACATCATTATTCCATCTCTGATCATGATCCATATGATGTCTTGTGAGTAGTTCGTTTTGTTCTTGAGGACATGGGAGAAGCCATGTTGTTAGTAGTGGAGTTGTGTTGAGAAAGATTCAATAGTTTGATATTTAAGTTGTGGTGTACTTCTTCTAGTGGTGTCATGTGAACGTCGACTACATGACACTTCACCTATATGGGCCTAGGGGAATGCATTGTGTATTTGGCTACTAATCATAGGGGTTGCCGGAGTGACAGAAACCTGAACCCTCGTTAGGAAACCATTGCACAAGGGACGTAAGCGTCTTAGAGTATAAAGTTGTGGTTAGGTTTCTACCTTAATTACTTTCTTGTACTTACGGATGTTTGCAAGGGGTATAATCACAAGTATGTATTAGTCCTGGATGGGTCGGTACATTAGCACAGGTTCACCCACACAACACTTAACAAGCTAAAGAAGATTAATCAACTATATGAAGCGAAAGCACTTGACAGTCTTCCCATGTGTCCTCGAGAACGTTTGGTCATCTTAAGTAATACAACCGGCTTGTCCTTTGCTGCATAAAGGATTGGGCCACTTGCTGCATTTATTCCTACTGTCTTTTATTTACTCGTACTTTGTTTACTTGCTTTATCAAAAACCCCTAAAAATCCGTTTGCTAAGTATTTGCTGAGAATTCCTGATCCATACCACTAGCCGTTCCTTCTGCTCCTCGTTGGGTTCGACACTCTTACTTATCGAAAATACTGCGATACACCCCCTATACTTGTGGGTCATCATGCACGACTGAGCGGAGTGGCGGCGATAGGTGCAGAGGAGCGAAGCGGAGCTGGTTGCGACAAAGCATGGAAAATTGCACAATAATGTGTTGGTGGGTGGCACCAACCCTTGAACCTGGGACGCGCGCCGTCGAAAGTGGAGGAGGCGGGCCCGCCAGTCAGAAAACATGCCACCTATCAGCGCACTATGCACGGTAGCACTTCACGGAATTTTTTAGCAGGTCCCTCATGTCAGTATGTTTGATCCAAACTTAAAGTGGCAGTTCCGCTTCTTCTCCCTCGTCTCCCCGTATCCTCGCAGTGGCAGTTCCGCTTCTTCTCCCTCGTCTCCTCGTCTCCTCGTAGTGGCAGTTCCGCTTCATCTCTATCGTCTGTTCTCCTATTCTTCTTCTCCTCGCAGTGGCAGTTCTTCTTTCTTCCTCAATCAAAGCATTCCCGCACGTTAGCCATGGCCAGTAGCCGGATGAAGAGGAACTGGTCCGATCTCCTGGCCGACCCACTTCACAAGATCACCGACTACTTGCTGGAGAAAGAGGAGTACGTCGACACCTATGCTGCTTGTCGGGAAGTCTGCACCGATTGGCGCCGCACTTTAGAGGTGCCCGAATTCCATCTCAACAACTGGATCATGATAGATCACACACTTCCAGACGTTGGCGACTTCACCTTCCTCAACCACGCCACTGGTCATTGCTTCAGGACGAATCTAATGGATGTCCATCGCAGGTTCACATTCACATCTGAAGATTCTATATATATAACATTCATTTATTGGTATTTTACATTGTAAACATCTTAGTGCTAACGGATGCCTCTTCTTCCAAAAGATTCTACTTTGTCGGTGTTTCTCGTGGCATCATCGTGCTTGCTCAGAGGGTGGAGCCGTACCAGATTCGGCTTCTTAACCCAATCACTCATAAGTCTAACACTGAGTTTCAAGCACACATACCATCTGATCTTCTGCAATCTATCATCGTGACGAACCCCGACGATGGTGTTCGTTTGCACTGATTATCCAGATCATATTGCATGGGCAGATGAGAGCACCCCAATGGGGTAAACCAATGGATCATTTGGAGAAGGATTGTATTCGCCACCTCCTGATACGCTTCTGGTCTGCATGATGGCATTCCGATGGGAAGTATATGCATTACTTGAGAACAGAGACGTCTTGTTGACAAACATCCAGTTAGAGCAGCACGCGAGCACTGTCACGATGGCCAAAATAATTTCAGCCCCAGTATTTGAACAGGTACGTGGAACTTACAAATTTTACCTTGTGGAGTCAGATGGTGATCTGCTTCTTGTGTTGAATGGGGATTTCGCTAATGGGCAACCAGTGTTGTACCAGGTGGACACGGAGAACCGCTCTCTCGAGGCCGTCGATGACATTGGAAGTTGTGCCTCTTTGTTGATTACAATCGGTCTATCTCCATTGACACTAGGTTACACCCCATAGTCAAACCCGGTTGCATATACTACAGGAATTTTATCAGACTGTATGATCATGAGGTTCAATCCTGGGAAGAGGAACCAACAATGGTAATGCATGGCTTAAGTCTGGAACATACACCGAGGCCTTACCCTCTGGACGAGATACTGGCAGCACATTGCAGACGGAGAGAGTTCTCTGAACATGTGTTGCAGCACATGGGAGCCGACGAGGATGAAATATATAGGGAGAATGAATCCTATATTAATCCTAGGTTATTTGCTTGTATTTTAAGGTCTATTTTCCGAAGTAGAAATTTGTACTGTATTTATATTATTTCGATCAGCAGTATGCGTATTACCCTTTCAGACAAAATTGTAATGTATTTAATTTTAGTACTTTCAGAATTCAAAGTATTTATTTTTAGTAGCTTCTTTCAGAATTCTCTGTGTTCGACAACCGTAGCCGGCGGCAGGCATCAGCTCAGCGCCGAAATTCAGGTTCTACATGGAAATTGCATAATAATGTGTTGGTGGGCGGCACCAGCCCTTGAACCTAGGACGCAATCTCATCGAAGGTGGAGGAGGCGGGCCCGCCAGTCAGAAAACATGCCACGTCGGCATCCCCTATTTATGATGCCCTTTAAAAAAAGAAAACATGCCACGCCACATGTTGTTACTACAATCGACAGTACATGGTGTCATAGAAATAATATCGTATAAACATAAGGGCACAGTCGTCAACATTTTTAAAATGAAACCGGGCCTCCTACCTGTCCTTGTACATTTCCCGATGAGGTGGATAGCCATGACCGATCTTTTTAATACATTCACACTCTTATGCTGAGAAGGGAAATAAAGATTGAGCGGTTAATGCAATGAGTGTCGAATTATTACCGTCTAAGGAAATGGGAGATGGTTATTTTCACGCGTGCGCATAGTCCAAACCTACTATCAGTCTTTCACTCCCTTCTCCGACCAACCACAGTTCACCTTGCGCAGCTCCTCCGCGCCACACCACCTAGGGTAACATGGCCCCGCCTAAACAGCCGCCACCGCCACGACAGGCACCGAAACTGGGGTATTTAGCCCCTCTAAGGCAGGCCATGAAGCTCTACTTCAAGGCCGGTCTCCCATTGCCCTCCCAGGCGGATGATTTCCCTGAATGTGCCGAATCGGCCGCGACGGCGAGCGACGTCGTCGACGCCAGATGCGGCAAGCAGGGCCAAGAGAGCGATGTGGAGAAATCACGCGGCAGCATTACGGCATGCTCTAGGCAGTGGGAACAAGGTACGTATCAAATCATTCATGAGAGCATGACGCCGAGGGTACACACCCTCGAACAGGGCAGCGCCAAGGTCTAGGAACTCTCGCGTCCATGCTTCAGCGCAAGCTACCTTACCGTAGTGGGGGAGGCTGGGAACACACCGTCTGCGGCAAATACGCTCCATCCTACGCACCACCGGAGGCCGTACCATGGCGGCGACTAAGCGTCTACACTCAGCATGCTAGATTATTCGACAGCCGGAGCCAGCGGTGGGCATTAGCTCAGCGCCAGAATTCAGGTTCGAGTTCACACGGACCTACGACCCCGAGAAGAAGATGCCGAATTTCAGTTTCGAAGAAATCGTTGTGGCGGCGCGGATGGTCCAACTGAACCGGGACTGGCGCACGCAAATCGCACTTGCATGAACGATACATATTTCTTGTAGTTTGGCAGGAAGGCAATAGATCAGTTTGGGTTAAATGATCAAAGAACTTATGTCCTCTCAAGGCAATTGGCCAACCAACTTTTCTGGTGGAGATCCGTAGTTTCTTTAGTGTAGAATAGTTAAGTTCAGACTGAAGAATGGCTTTTGTAGATGAAATGCTGACGAATTGTTCTATAAACTAGTAGGAAGTTTAGCCCACTTTTGTGCAGGTATACGACCCCTTTGTATGGAATTACTACTATTGTGAGCAAATACTATCAAGTATCTATTTCCTTCAATTACTAGTCGTGGTTAAATCCAGTTAACTAGCATTTTTTTTATCCTAGACTATAGATTTTGTGTCTACTGTCTGTGCTGTAAACCATTTTTCCTTTGTCTTGTGTTGTCTGCAAAATGGTCCTGGAGTTCAACATGTTACAAATATAGCTACCTTGCAGTTGAAGAGGAGATGGACTACGTTTTCCTGGCATCCACAGATTTGACATTGCTCATTGCCAGACCATCCTATTTTCATGAGGTTGTCCTTGGTTATTCACAGAAATTGTAAAGCACGGTGTTCAACTACATCGATTCAAACTATTACACACACACACACACACTACATCAAATTCATTACCCACACATACTACATCGATTCAAACTATTACACACACATACTACTTCAAACTATTACACACACGTACTACATCGATTCAAACCATTACACATTTTTAGTCGATGCTAACTTCCTGCTACGCTCTCCATGCTACAAATTCATTAGCCACACATACCACAAAAATTCACTAGAGCTCTGTCTTCACTCGAGGGAATTCAGAACCACCAGCTCATCCAAGCCTAGTTCCCCCACTGAAACTGTGTGCGCCGTCGCGAAACGATGGTGGTCCTGTGCCATCGATCCTTCCAGGCCAACACTACAGGCGACGAGGACGCTTTCTGGCAGACTCTTTGGGGCCCTGAATGCCATGTACCGATTCCAGAACCTCCTCCAGGTGGATGATGACCGCGTGCTTCCAGCAAAGCTGTCGCCCTGACCTGCTTGAAATCTGCACCTCGTACATCTTAGGAATGGCATCAGGATCTTTCAGCCACGCCTTTACCTCGATGACCCATCTGTCGCTCGGTGGCACGATTTCCACCAGCTCACCGCCAAGCCTACTGACGACCTACTTGAGGGCCTCCGGCTCCCAAGCATCCAATGGGAGGTCGTCAAAGCCGAGTTTGGAGAAGAAACGAAGCTGCCCCAAGCGATCGTCCCACCCACATGCACGATGCCAACGCATGAAGCTCATTTTCTCCCTGCAGCACTCGAAAGAACAGGAAGAATGCAGAACACGCTCAGTGTCTGAGCTGTGCTCGAACCGGGCGAAAAAATCGAATGGCGGCACGCATACCTCAATCTTGACCTCATTTCGTCTGATCCCAAAACGAGACCTAAAAGCCGACATCAACGCTGCCGGCGACACGGCGGGACGGACGTCCAGCACGGTGGCCATGAGAGCGTGGTCGCCGAACTGCTGTGTCAGGGCTACCATGCCTGGGGTGTGCGGCGGCACGCAACTTCCCGAGGCCGGTCGCCGGCCTGGATCGCCCGACGGGACGCGCTCCGCCGTGCGAGAAGGACTAGCCAGAGGCGAGATATTAGTCTGGGGACACGAAGCTCCGATACGGCGGACGATGCGACGGCGACGGCTGCGAGCTTTGATTAGAGGCGTGGGAGGTTGACCGGACATGGCGGGGACGCAAATTAGAGCAAGTGCAAGCTCCGATCTGAGACGAGCAACCGGAGCTGAGAAAATGTTATGGGGAGGGGAGAAGACCAGAGCAGAGCAAAGAAATAGATCTGGTCCACGCAGGGGTAAGCTAGTCCACGACCGCAGAAGATAACGGGCAATACTGACATGGTGGGCCAAGAAGAGTTGACCTAACGGCGGTATTTGAGTTCAACCGTTTTTTCATCTGGTTCAAACGACCGTTTGGCCGTTAGATTTGTATTCACCCCCATTTGGCCCTTCTGGACAATTGGCGATTCTACTACGGCCCCTCGGCGCGATTGATGACAACTCGGGTACCGCGGTGCGCTCACCCACGAAGTTTGGTACCGCAAACGAACAATCCCCTCTAAGGTCTGGTAAGGACTTGAAACTCTTGGGATCTGTGACGCGTCTGTCCTTTTTGTGCCCTTGTGCAAATAGCTGACATCTTTAAAATTCCTAGAATTCATCTGTCGGGATACTAAAGCGAGAGGTAGCATGGTGAGCCTAACAGAGGAGCAAAGAGAGAGCGTTACATCTTCTAACCTCGCTCCAAGAGCTTAAAATTCAGAGATTCGCGAATCTCTTATCACTTCCTGCGAACCTACATAGCCTGACTTCCCTCACGAGGCTATCTATCTACGATAACTAGGGGAGAAAGGGTAGTTAAAGGAAATATTTCAGGGCATTAAACCCAGATCTTTGTGCATACGACATTCCGATGGTAAGTGTGGAATCGGATTTGGCGCCAAAAGTTTCCGGCGGTTGCCGGTTTATTCCGGCCTTCGCCGGATTGGTGTTCTAGTGGTGTTTCTGTCATGGCACTAGGTTTGGAGGCTGGCCGCCGGGTGTGGCGCCGGAATAGTTGGCGAACCGGGTCTAGTGCCAGATTCTCTTGGAGTTTCTGGTGAGATCTGCGGTGAGCGGGTTCTAGCGCTGGATTGAGTTGTGTCTCCCTCTTGCATGCTCTTGGCTAGATCCTTCTCTTGGCCTTCCTTCTTGGGATTCATGGCTGAGGATACACAAGGTATTGGCATGAAGTAGCAGACCATTCAAAGGAGAGTCAAAGTCACACATAGAGAGGATCAAGTTCACCTTATCATGTAGGAGCTTGGCTCTAGCACGGGTCATCGGTCCAGTTGGGGAACTTGGTGTAGTAGATGGAGTGACATTGTAGGACGGGTTGCATCACCTTTAAAGGAGAGCGAGGTGAAGGTTGCACCATTTTAGATGTTCCCAACCAAAGCCTAAGGGCTGAATCTGTTTCCCGTCCATTTTTCCAGCATCATTGGGATCTATGTGGTGTAGAAGTGACTGAGGTGGTTATCTGTATAATGAGTGGATAGGATGATGCAACTATCATTAATAACACCTTTTTGGTGCTCATACCAAATGTGGCGAGCCCGGAGGAGTTGGATAGTTTTTCCCCATAAGTTTGTGTAACGTGATTTATAAAGTAGCACCTATAGTGGCGGAGAACAAGCTTAAGGTATTTTACCTGATATTATTGCAAAGGAGTAATCTGCGTTTGTTTGATGGAATTTGATCATTAAAAACATCATCATAGCTTATGAATTCAGGAGAGGGAGAGAGCAAAGAGTTTTCGGTGTTGCTCTCTGAAGTAGGATGTGCGATATGCGTATGACTAAGTGGAATGGAGTTACTTGCGAGTTATTATGCTTCGACTGGGCTTCCATCGGTTGTGGGTGGATAAGATAATGCGGCTGGTGTCTTCGCTCTCATTTTTTATTTTGTTTAATGGAGAGTTCCTCGGGAGTTTCACGCCATCAATAGGCATCCGCTAGGGAGGTCCTATCTCCTCCTATCTGTTTCTCTTAGAAGTAGAGGGCCTCTCCTTCCTCTAAAATTGCATAATGATTCATCGAGCTTAGGTGGCATTAAAGTTGCACCAATGGCCTCGACGGTTGATCACTTACTTTTTGCAGATGAAAACATGTTGTCTTTCAGAGCGAATAGCGAGAGTGGAGAGGAGGTTAAAGAGCATTGATACTTTACTACCATGCTTTGGGACAACGGGTAAATATGGAAAAATAATCCATAAATTTTGCAAAGGGTTGCAACCGGAATGTGAAAACCCAGATTATGGATTGTTTGGATGTGCATAACGAAGCTTTAAGTGAGAAGTACTTAGGAATGCCTTTAGATGTAGGAGTTTCTACTAATGGTGTTTTCAAGTACTTGGAAGATAGGATATGGAAGAGAGTTTAGGGCTGGCTAGAGGTGCTTCTATCCTATGGTGGTAAGGAGGTGCTTACTAAGTACGTGTCTCTGGTTGTGCCTACTCATTCGATGTGCTGCTTACCATGATTTTCTAAATGACAAGTTGGGATAAACATCTCTTGTGTGGCGATCTATTATATAGGGGAAGGAGGTTTTGAAGTAGGGTCTTATACGCTAGATCGATAATGGAGAACGCCGGATTGGTAATGGAGAGACCATAAGTATTTCGACATCAAATTGGTTACAGCGGGATGGCTTATTGAGACGTGTGGTTAGTGAGCCTACCACTGCTGGAGTCATTCCTCCAAGTTTGGCATATGAACTGCATTGTCAATGACATGGGACATGGAGAACATATATAAAGTTTTATATGGCACCCATATATGCAGAAGTTATCCGTAATTTCCCTTTCCCTATGCGTCGACGGGAGGACTATTGGTCATGGCACTGTGAGAAGAAAGGCCTGTTTTCTATTCCATCAATATATAAAATGCTTGTTCATACTAGAGAGAGAAGGACTGCGTGGCTCGAAGTTACTGCTAGGAAATCATATACTAGAGGAGCTTAAAACGACTGGTCTGTGTTTTGGGAGGTGAAAGTACCATCTACATTGCGAGTTTTCCTGTGGAGACTCGCTAGACATTCTCTGCCAATAGCTGGTGTACTTCATCATCGGAACATGGTGACACCGTGTACTTGTGATCTTTCTAGAGTGTACGTACTCATAGAGGGACTCGTTGATCGAGTGCAATATTACAAGGAATACCGGAGGATCTGGTTGAGCTCATCGTCTACATACATGAGTGGTACATCTCAAATGTATCCACTTTTCCAAGTACTTTGCTCGATGATTTGTTCCGGAATCTTCCCATACTTGGATGAAACTACTGAATCTAACGTTGTTTTTAGCAAAAGTCTTCTTTCTATCAATTTTAGTAGAAAATAAAATCGAGGAAAAAATACCACGTCAGGTTTTCACCAAATAATGAAGTCCGGGCTTTGGAATCAAGCGAGCGGAGTCACGAGGCCCAAAAGAGACCAGGTGGCGCACCTAGTAAGGGTGGGCGCGCCACCCAGGCCCTTTTGGCCATGGAGCATCATCTCCGCCCCTCCTTTGGCGTACCCCCATATATACCTGAAAACCCTAGGTATCTAGAAGCATGGAGCTTTTCACGAAATAGAGCGCCTCCAGAGCCACGATCTTTGTTTCAAGGGTCATGTTGGTACTGCTCTCCACCCTGGAGAGTGGGATTTTGAGGTATTCTCCACCACCATCATCATCGACACCATCACCAACGACCATGAGTTCATCCCCCATCATCATGTGTGAGTAATTCCTTGTGGGCATGCGAGGTGGATGGGATTGGATGAGATTCATCATGTAATCATCCATATGTATCAAGATTTGAGGTGTTTATCTTGTAGAAATTCTTGTATGAGTGTTGGTACACTTTTGCTATGTTTAATGCTTGTTGCTAGGGCCTGAGTGACATGATTTAACTACTGAAATTTTATTGCCCTATCATATATTTGAGTTTGGTATGTATTTGAAAAGTGTATTACCTATTATATGTTAAACCTGCGAACCCTAAGGTGACAGTTAGGGAAAACAGTGGGAATATATGATAGTTTGAGGATATTGTGTGTTCATGAAGTGTTAATGCTTTGTTCCGGTCTATTTGAAAAGGTAGATCTTAATTGCCTGTGGTACCAAGTTGGCCCTAGTGAAATGAGCAGGCAGGACAAAATATATTTTGCAAATTCACATGCATGATTATGTTCGGATCACACACCTACACACAACTGAATTAGAGATAAATGCGCCATTGAAAGTTTCACAACATTACTTCTCGTGAAAACTAGAAATATGCTGCTTAGTTTACTTCTTTATTTTACTTCTTTGAATCAACTGTCATAAATCACCACTTCATTTGCAAGTTTATTGATATACATGTGTGATTGAGAATGACGCCTCAATTGCTAAAGTATTATTCGTATTCTTGCGTTCCCCTTGAGTCGAACTATAAATTTGGGTAATACTTCCTATCAAAGATTTCAGTGATCCCATATACTTGTGGGCATCAGGACATTTTCTGGTGCCGTTGCCGGGGAGCATAGCTTTATTGGTAAGACCACTTGTTATCATTTACTTGTTGTACTTACTTGTCTCTCATCATGAGAAATAGTAAGAATGTTGCTAAGAAGGATATTATGCCTTCTACTACAAGGAGAGGTATGAATTTGCACTCTAAGCCAAACTTTTCACCTAATGCTGTTACTACTCCTGCTATTAAAAAGTAAACTACTGTCCTAGCAAGTTCACCATTGTCTAGGATGTCTACTAGTATTGAAAAAGATTTGTTGGATGATGGCCAAGATAAAGAGGAGACGCCTAATTTATCTAAGCCCTTTTCCAATGATCATATGGAATCTGAATATGATAAAGATGATCATGTTAATGAAAAATATATACCTAGTGAAGAGGATATTGCTTTCATTGAAGCTTTTATGAGTCTTGATCTAGATGACTTGGATAAATTTGAACAAACCTTGAGTACTTTTTCTCTAGGAAAACTATTTCCTGTTACTAGTAAATGCAATGAACCTGTAATATTCATTAAAGATAATGACTATGATTTTGAAGTTAACCATGAAATAATAGAAAGAGTTGAAGCATCTAAGTTCTATGGTAAAGAAGAAGAATTTCCCTATGAGCACTTAATGAACCTAGAAGATATTGCTTGCCTATTTGGAAAAACTGAGATACAACAATGCTATTATTATTTTTTAAACTATTCCCCTTCTCTTTAGGAGGAGATGCAAAAACTTGGTACAAATAATTAGCTTCTAAGTCTATTACTAGTAAGGAAGCATGCTTGTATTTGTTTTTCCGTAAGTATATCTCTGATAGTAGAATACATGCTATGAAAATTGAAATTAGTAGCTTTACACAAAACAAAGAAGAAAGTATTCCTCAAGATTGGGGGAGATTTTGTGCCATTGGAAGGAGATGTCCTACGCATGGTTTTAAGGATAATGAATTACTTGATGCATTTTATAATGGACTAACCGAAAGTTTTAGATCCTATCTACTGTTGTAGGAAATATTTTCAGGGACAAAACTATTGAGGAAGCTAAGGAATTATTGAATACTATTACCTATAATTATCATGATTGGCATATTGAAGAAGAAAAGAGTGAAAAGATCCATAACAAGAGAGGTGTTCTCATATTATCTAATGAAGATATGGAAGCAGCTCATAAATCTATGGAGGAAAGGGGTATTAAATCTTCTCATTTAAAGGAACTTTCCAAAATGGGTGTTAAATTCCCTATTGATAAACCATGCTTCCATATTCAAGTTCATGCTATATGTTCTTTTGAAAGTAATGGAAAGGTATCACCTCCTACTGAAATATCTTATGTTGATCATTCTAGCAACTTTGCTCCTCATCAAGAAACATATGATTATAATATTGAAAGGGAAATAATAGAGAACTCTCATAAGATAATGTTCTTCATAAAAGAGTAGGATCTTGCGTTGACTCTCTTAAGATGACTATTAAGCATTGCAAAATGATGAATAATAAAGTTGAACAAATGATTTCTCTTCAAAATAAGTTGTATGAAAAGCTTCTTAATGATAATACGCAAATTTGTGGAGTTAATACAAGGGGAAACTCTAGCACTCAGGATCCTGATTATCCTGATGGACATCCAAAAAGAAAGAGCAAGAGGCTCTTAAGAAGAAGTCAATTACAGGTTGAAGGGAATATGCTCGAGAGGCAATAATAAAGTTGTTATTATATTATTCCAAGTATATGATAGATGTTTATTTTGCATGCTATAATCTTATATTTACTAATTAGAGGCACCGTACGAGCCTTCACGTTAACTCTTGCGCACTAGAGAAAATCGTCCGTGTGATCACTAATGATTTATCTCTATCCGTTAGATTAATTCTCTATTGTCGCACGCACGGAATCCACCATGCTGTACGTCGCTGAAAAAAAAACTTAGTGTTCGTCCCATGCCGGCTGTACGTCGTTGAAAAAACTTAGTCACCGTCCCATGCCCTAAATCTCCTAGAGTCGCAAATAAGGTCACCGCTCCGTCGCCGCTGCACTTCAACGCCACCATATCGTCGGCGGTAGTCAACGCCCTAGCTGCAAGTTTCTTCTTGTGCGTTTCCGCCGTTCCCTCATCATTAGACCGTCGCTCCACCGCTCTCGGCGCATACTGTGGGCACACCGTTGCCCAACCAGTGGTCCGTCCATCTTCGTCCCGATGACGCCTTGACGTATGTTCTTCTTGCTCTAGTTCCATACGAGCAGCAATAGATTTCTGCGGCAATAGAAGCAACGATGGTAGCAGTAAGGTGCGACTGACATTTCTTGAAGCTAGCTAGCATGTACTTCCCGTTTCAAAATATAAGATGTTTGTGCTTTTAGTGTGTAGGTTTACTTTAAACCTAGATGAACCTACACACTAAAAAAGGTCTAGACACACTCCTTTTATAAACCTAAAACATCTTATATTTTAAAAGGAGGGAGTTCTCTCCATTCAGAAATATAAGACGTTTTAGCTTTGTGAATCGAATGTATCTATACATCTTTTAGTGTATAGGTTTATATTAAAATACATTCATAACCTATACACTAAAATACGTCTAGATTTATTTTACAAACTTAAAATATCTTATATTTCTTAATATTTGATCAACTTCGTAGGCTAGGCTTTTCTTACCTCTTCTATCCCACCACCGCCTTGCTCTACCTCTTCTTATCATTTGCTATCTCTCCCGTTATGTTCCCTTAAAGTACCATATACAATCATTTTCCAGTTTGTACATGCAGAACAATTAAACAGAATGTATCTATACGTCTTTTAGTGTATAGATTTACATTAAAATACGTTCATAACCTATATATTAAAATACGTCTAGATACATTTATTTTACAAACTTAAAATGTCTTATATTTCTGAACGGAGAGAGTAATATTTTATCAACTTCGTAGGCTAGGCTTTTCTTACCTCTTCTATCCCACCACTGCCTTGCTCTACCTCTTCTTATCATTTGCTATCTCTCCCGTTATGTCCCCTTAAAGTACCATATACAATCATTCCCCAGTTTGTACATGCAGAAGAATTAGACATCCTTCCTTTCTACGAACAACAACAATTTCATCAGAGTAAACTTAGTTTGTTCTTCCTCAGGACTACAATGAATGTACCTAAATCCAGAAACCAGTGTGTTCTAATTACTAGACAAAGCCAAGTTCACTAATTTGGGTCGGAGGAAGTATATTTTTTCCCAGTTTACCTTTTTTTCTCTGGCGAGCAGGATTCCACACAATTTTCTCTATCAAACTGGAACCTGTAAACGTCCATTTGTTAAATCATTCAGTTTTACTCAATTTCTATTGTAATTCATGGCAGATAGCTTAACTACAAGACTGGATTATTCTTGCCGAGAGAGAAAGAGGATAAATGCCCGCGCAGGTTGCACAAAACGAATATTTTAAGTTTCATGCTCCAGCTTCCTTTTAGTTGCAGCAAGGTACAATATTATCCCTACTTCTTCAAGCAATAGACTCTTTGTATTTATCTATGAAATCGTTCTGTGTAATGTACATATATATTTCCAAGGTTACTACTATACCTTTTACAACATTTTGGTTGGATACTTCAATATTTGCCTATTACGTAGGTTGGCAATATCACATTTAATAATCGTACATAAATCTCTATGTGGGGGTCAAATCAATACTTGCTACAAATACCCATAATTTTCCCACTGAATTCTTAGCATAAGAATGTCAAATTATTAATTGGTTATAGCCGTGTCGCAGATAGTTCTTATCTAAACCTATGAAGTTGGCTTGGTTGCAAATGCATTGCCAAGTAGTCTCTATTACTATCTGGAGTTCTTCTGTGAATTTTGTAAACTATTACAGATAAAATGCCCTCATTCCACCCGGTGCGCAATCTTCGACCTCAATGGCTAAAGTTTGATTACAATATGGAGACCATAGCTCTGAAGATGAATGACAGTTACTTCAAGGTATGTCCATATTCTGCCGTATGGATCATGTTATACAAGTCATAATATTTGGGCCATCTAAATTTGCACCAAAATATAACTATGTCAACAGATTTGGGGAATCAAAATTGGCGCTCATGCGGGGTTTTTCAAATTCTGAAACCATATTTTCCCAAATCCTATAAAAATAAACTACTACTCCCTTGGATCCAAATTAATTTCCCAGGTTGTCTAGATTCAGATGTATACTACTCCCTTGGATCCAAATTAATTTCTCAGATTATCTAGATTCAGATGTATCTAGCAGTAAACATGACTAGATACATCTGAATCTAGACAAATCTGAGAATGGTAATTTGAATCAGAAGGAGTATTTAGTTTTGCAGTGTAATAATCCTGATCACCTTTAGATATTGAAGGAAATATGGATGGGAATAATATGCAATTTCTTGATGCTATGCCACAACTCAAAGAAAATGACCAACCTCGGCATGAAGCAATGTTTAATATCTTTAGATTAGTCCATCAATGTCATGAATTTTCATTTATTCACATAAATAACACACTAAGGTTAGTTGCAAGTAAGTACATCTTCTCACTAGCCACTGTAGATCTTAGTTTACTCGAACGAGTTCTGCTAAACATAGCTTTCTTCAGTTTGAACCTGATATGTCTGGCTATCTTGCAAGGAATCTCTTTGTCCTTCTAATGTCAAGGTAGTCTCGAGACTACACCATCTTATATGCCAATTGATGTATGGGTGATGGATCCTCCATCTTGCACCCTCCATTTTCTATCAAATTATCACGTAATAGTGTCATAGCTACAACATGTTTTTGGATTGGGTGAAGGGTCCAATTCAAATATATTATTGTAACCGCTCTTATCCTCGAGGCCAATAAATAATTAGTTTAGCTTTCGTGAATAACATATTATTATTGGTCATGTGGCATGCCATGTATTTGTAAGCACGTATTCATGCATGTTTGTCATAATTTCATACAAATGCATGTGATTGGTTTAGTAACATAATCATTAATGTGGAAGTCGGTATGATAATGGTAGAATGTATGTTACGCAAAGTTGGACTCCAACCGTCGAGTAAAATCCGCATCCAACGCTAAGTTCTAAGTTCTGTTTGTGCAACCTAATGGGAATATGATTGTGTACTCTTTTCATAAATTTTGATGGGTCAGTGTGCCACTGTACTAAAACATCCATCTCAAAACATTCACTCATTCACTATTCAATAACTCATATATAAGTTTATAGGAATGCCATGTATAATAATTATTTATCAGTTGTCCTGAATAACAAGATATAATCGTCCCACATTAAGCATGCCAAGCATCATGAATTTAAACTTTTGACTGCGTATTTTATGAGTTTTAAAGCATGTTACGCTATGTATTTTCACTTGAACAAATAGTTAGCTATTTAACTTTTATAATCACTAGCCCGTGCAGGTGCACGGGTGAATGACTAGTTGTATTAATTGGAAACGTTAATACATGTGTGTTTAATAAACAAAATACAAAGTTCCTAGTAATGCCTCTCATATAAACTAGATCGTTGATTAACAAGATGATCAAGATTTCCTGATCATGGACATTGGATGTTGTTAATAACAAGGTCACAATATTAGTGGAATGATGTGATGAACATTCATTAGAAGTATATCAATACGATCAAAGTCATTGTGTTTAAATTGCTATAACATCATACGAAGTAATTTTAGTCCTTAGACCGTGAGATCATGTCAATCACTAACACTGGAAGAGTAACTTGATAACATCAAATGTCACACCATAACAGGGTGACAATAAAGATGAGTTCAGATACTCCGAAGGTGTTATGTAGAGGCTCATGGATCAAGAGTGGGATTTGTCCATCTCGATGACAGATAGATATACTCTAGGCCCTCTCGGTGATATCACATTAAGATAGCTTGCAAGCAAGTGATGTGATCACTAGAATGTTATATCACGGGAACGAGAAAAGAGTGCATGTCGGTAACGAGCTCAAATTAGGTATGGGGATACTGATGATCGAATCTCGGACATATAATATATCACAATACAAAGGTATTTAGTTACTAACATTAAATGTTCTCACGATCACATAAGTCATCGTTGAATGTGCAGTACGGATCTCCAGGTCCCGCTGCTAATTATTGATCGGAGAGGGGTCTCGATCATGTCTACATTATTCTTGAACCGTAGGATGACACACTTAAGGGATACCGGCACCATTTGGAGCAAATATGTTTCAGAGAAAAGAATTACAAAGCGCTAGAATTATTTCAATGGACACCGAAATTGTTTCGGGTGAAATTGCTGAAATTGGTTCTGCATGTGATATTGAAATGTTGCAGGTGTCATGGTGTGGAACACGTCAGTGCCATTGGGAAGGGCATTAGAGGGGACAATCAGGATGCTATCGGTGGCTACTCGCAACGGGTTAGGCATAGATACTGCAAACACAGCGATGTACCCAGGTTCGGAGCCCTCTTGGCGAGGTAACACTCCAACTCTTGCAAGGATCTACTATATTGGGGGCGAGTGCCCAGTACAAGTGCTCCTTGAACTGTTTCCCTAGCTGCTATGGAGAGCTAGAGGAAGAAAATGAACTATGAGAGTGAACTTGAATCTACTTGAGCTCACCTAGAACCCTAGCACTACTAGCTGGGAGAGGTAGGTTACAATGTGGGTTCTAGGGTTTACTATTTGTCCCTTGGGTTTACAAAGCAGGCTGGCTAGACGGGCCCAGCCAGTGGGCCAGGACCCGGTCAAGCCTCCAGTACATGGGGACAATGCAACAGTGTCCCAACACCGTTGCTTTGGGCGTAACCCGATGCTTTACTTGTCATGTGGCACTTTACTCGTCAGATGGTGCTTTAGCGGTCAGCCAACAACGCTCTCCTCAGCTTCCAGCCTTGGCGCTTTGGCGCAATTGTCTTGTAGAGCTAGCAGGGCGGCGCGCCAGCCTGTCTAGTCAGAGGGGCGCTCATCAAGGAGTGTCACCCCTCCGTATCCTAGCTAGCGGATCCGAGGCGACCGGGTAGAAGCGGCCACCCAACCGGTTCTTCTGGTCATCCGGCTAGACGGGCCAACAGGGGAATCTTGAGGGTGGACCGAATGGAGCGGTCCACCCGGTTGTGGTTCCTTGTCTTGTGGCCATCCGGCCAGGCACCCCTAGAGCCGTCCGGGTGATCCTGGCTTGGCCAACCCGGGGGTCATCCCCCCCGACACTAGTCCCCGAGTGCGTTGGGACTTCGTATTGTGGAGAAGTTCTTTCGTGCTCATTGACTGAATTGAAATGATTAGCGATGAAAAAACTGGTTGCAAATTTGTATTAAAGTGTTTGTCATTGTCTGGCTCGAGATGCTTGTTGTTTCCCTGATGTAGTTTACCGACTACGGAATCGGTGGCCTACCCACAGGGTGTGAGTGGCGATTGAATTGACCGGCTGCCGCACCCGGAAAGGGGAGATGGATCTCTTGGTCGCTGAGGTCAGTGCTTACAATTGCCATGCCTAGCGCCTCTGGCGCATGTTATGTCAGTTTGACCACTTGGTCTACCATGACAGTTTTTGGTAACTGCACGCACGTCTTCATCATTGTGGTTTCTTGGGGTCATGCACAGGCCTCGCCTCCCGTAGTAACGCCTACATGATCTTCTGCGGGTGTTGTGTTGGTGCACTGGATCCGTAACCGAAGCGTCATGGGGGAGTGGAGCGGTTGCTTGCCACGTGGTGGAAGGGAGCGCAGGGGGCGTGCTTCGACCCGCGGTGATAAATAGGTCCACGGGGAGGGTTTTCCCCACGCCATCTTCCTCCTGCATCTTGCTTCTCCTGCTTTTGGGAATATGCCCTAGAGGCAATCATGTATGATGTAATTCCCAATGTATTCATAAAGTAATAAAGTTGTCCTTGTATGAACATCAGATATATATCATTGAATGTGTGATTCAGTTGTGGAACTATATATTCATGTTTGTTGATACTAGATCGTCCTTGGTCATTAAGGTTGTGCTGGACACACAACTTAGACCAATGTGCAAGTTGGCTGATGACACAGTGCCACTTTTCATGGGTATGGTGATGCCATTCCTACTTACACGGACTCAGCTAAAGAGTTTAGCGAGTCGGACTGACCCACAGTTGAGATGCAACGAGCATTTTGTCATTTACAGTCTCAAGCAATGGAATCCTTCGACCTGAGGTGACCGCATGATCTGAGTTGTGGATCGCTAGCTTAGGTTCTATCAAACACTATTCCGCAAATGTGCAGTTATAAAGGTAGAGTTCAGGCTGGTTGTGAAGCAAGTTACGTGACGTGGATTATCAAGATGGGATTTTCCCCTTCGTAATGGAGAGATATTCTCCGGGACCTCTCGTGTGATATGATTCGAAAGCATGACCATGCTCGAGTTGGTTAAGTTTTAATCAAGGAGTGGGACTAAGTGTTAGTCTAGTGAATTGTATATCATGGAACCAGAAGAGAGAGTCGAGCTATTAAAGGGATGGCAACTACTCGCCTATAGCTCGACAAGGTATATCATGAGACAAAGGGACTTGGATGAATGTCACATTGAGAAAGGTGTGTCTTCTAACTTTACAGCGCTTGAGAGTTGGCACGTCTTGCTAGAGGCCGCTACCAGCTATCAACTCGGAGTGGTGACTCGTGTCGTGTCCTGGTGTACGTGAACCTACAGGGTCACACACTTAAGGGAAAGGAGCCCATATGGATTCGGTCCATGTGGAGATTGGGGCATAGCCTAAATGGGCCTCAAGAGTTGAGCCCAGCTAGGAGTGTATATAAGTGGAGTGACAAGGGATAGTCCCTAACCTAGCCGTCACTTTCTCCACTTCCATTTCAGGCTACACAGGATCTAGCAGTCCTCTTCCTGGAGCTCCTTCTTGTATGTGTGGATACCCGTAGAGGCGTTGCACGTGCGGCACTGGAGACAAGGAGGTTCGTGGGGATCTGGACGTGTTATACGTGGGATCGTTCGACACGGCATCAACTAGCACGCTTCATCAATAATCCGCATCTGCGTGTCTAGTGGTAAATCTCGTGGCCTATCACACGAGCTAGATCTTGGGAGCACCACATAGGGTAAAAGTTTTTGCTTATCTCTGCGTGGTCCAACAGTGGTATCAGAGCGATAGCTTCTGGTTTTTGGCTTGAGATATTGCATATGTGATATGCGGTAGGCATCAGATTAGATCTATTTGCTATTTTGGTGGTCGATTAAGATAGATCGGTTTTGTACAAGATTGATTGGATCAATTGTACTCGGGGAATGGATGATCTAGTTTCTGTGATCCTACTGCTAAGGTCATAGAACGACATACCCCTACCGATCGGCTTCCACCATCGGGGTAGACTATGATACGTAAAGCCATATGCGGTGATCGAAGATCAAAGAGTTTGGTCGAATTGGAATACAGATCGGATTTGGGTAAAATTGTCTTATCCGATGAAGAAATCCATGTTCGGAATGCAGATGAGATCTACATTTTCGGAAAAATCATCGGGCGATGCCTGCACCTGCGAGGGGCGCTGCTCCTTCGATCCCCGCCCGCTATTCGGCTAGCGGGACCATCGGCTTTGCCCTATCTTAGCGTCTTATATGTCGTTGCGAGTTTCACAACACCGGTAGATATCATATCTATGCATAACTTATTTTTGCAGGGTGATGTTGTGAATGGTATGGCTTATGTGCATGTGACGTGTGTAATCCATACGTGATCTGCGTATCACGGTTTTTGTCAACCGGCTAGAGTCTAGGTGCTGTCATTTTATTGTATACGACCTGCGTGTCGGATTCTCTATGTAATTTTTATTTACTAAGCTAGTGTAGCTTGTTGGAGAACCCGGATGAATGCAAGTCGATGTACGAGTCAGTGCCAAGGAGTAAGATGGCACGTGACAAAAGTTGGCATGAGTCAACTTACAAGCTTCATGGAGATAGATATCACCATGAAGAGAGCCATGCCATTTCACTTTGTTAGATAGTTGGTAGAAAGTATTCCCTGAAAGAAGTTCTAGTCGTTCTCCCCGCCGGTGCTGCACCATCACAAGTCGGACATTCTTGGTAGTGGGCTCATAAAATTGAAGTGCTACCAATTCTTTTTGACTAGGTGGTTTCAAGTCGGACTCTTTCAGTGGAAGCACTTGGTAAGCTAGATGGGTCTAGCACAACTATTGTGGGACTCGGGGAGAGGTCAGTCGGGAGCCGGGGCATGTGATGCCACCCAACAAGCAGGAGTTGCATGAGATG
Source organism: Avena eriantha (assembly GCA_910589775.1). Lineage (NCBI taxonomy): Eukaryota > Viridiplantae > Streptophyta > Magnoliopsida > Poales > Poaceae > Avena > Avena eriantha. Next base: position 176,288,239 of record OU342744.1, on the reverse strand, counting down.
CAATTGACAAGGAGTTGCCTACCTAGATCACTTGACGGCTAGCGGTGATGCTAAACCTCACTAGTCGGCTTGCTTATTTAGGATCCTGAATCACTTAGTAACCATCGAAGGGGTGTTGGTTCTAGTGAGAGCATAAGTATTAAAATGTTTAATATGCTTGCTCTTTCATGTATACATGTCTTAAGTGTTTTTCATATTCTCTGTTGTAGATCAATGGCACCTAGTAGCAGTCTCCCTCAGATATCCAGATTTGCGTTGAGATTGATCTTAGAGAAAGATAAGCTTAATGGAACTAATTTCACCAACTGGTATCGTAATATGAGAATTGTTCTCAAACAAGAAAAGACGGACCATGTTCTAGATAACCCGCTTCCAGATGAGCCGAATGAAAATGCGAGTGTCGCAACAACCAATGCCTACCGTAGGACATGTGATGATTCTACAGAAATTTGCAGTCTTATGCTTGCTCACATGGAACCGGACTTGCAACAACAGTTCGAGAATGTTGAGGCCTACGATATGATTGAAATCCTCAAAAGTATGTTCCAGGCTCATGCAAAGACCGAGAGGTATCAAGTATCTCAAGCTTTGCTCAGTTGTAAGCTTAAGGATGGCGATTCACTGAGTCCGCATGTGATCAAGATGGTTGGTTACGTACAGTCTCTGGAAAGGCTTGGCTACCCCATTCGTGAAGAGTTCACTATGGACATAATTCTGAACTCTCTTCCTAGTGCATATGGCCAGTTCATCATGAACTACCAGATGAATGGTATGGATAAGAAGCTCACTAAATTACATGGGATGCTCAAGCAGGTAGAGGTTGATCTCAAGAAGGGTGCTAGTCAAGTGTTGATGGTACAAAATAAGGCTAAGTTCAAGAAGAGTTCTTGGACTAAGAAAAAGCAGGCTAAGTTAGGAGGTAACACTCAGGATTCGATCCCAAGTGTTTTCTCGCGGACTAAGCCATCTCCTTCAGCTGGACCCACCTACTTCTAATGCAAGGCGGATGGCCACTAGAAGAGGAATTGCAGCTATTGGAAATATCCCCTAGAGACAAATAGTAATGGGGACTATTATCATATTTCATTAAGTTTATGATTAAGTTTTATATCATGCTATAACTGTATTTAAAAGAAACGTCAATACACATGTGATATATAAACAACCAAGGGTTCCTGGTGAAACTGTAGTCACTGGTTCATTGGTCAACAGATGATCAAGGTTTCCTGATCATGTGGCATTTATGCTAGTTGGAAATGGAGTCATCTCATTTTGAGAATGAGATGATGAACTAATACCCAACCTAAACATCATGAACCGATCATGTCACAAAGTTCAAGTTACGATGATTAGAATAGACCTAGTAGACTATTCCTTCGACCATGAGGCTATATCAATCACTGTCTCCCAAGGGTGCTTTGGTAGCAATCACTTGGAATCCAGTGATCATAAAGGTGTGTTCATGTATTTGGAGGAACAATTGAGGCGATATACGTCAATAGCAGGATTTGTCCATCCACGTGACGGAAAGATACTTGAGGGCCCACTCGGAGAAGTTATATCCAATACCTGCGCATCGTGTGATTTGATCCTAGGGATATCACTTGTCGAAACAAGTCAAGTAGCATTTGTTGGTAACGAGATTGAACCAGACATGGTGATGTCATAGATCAGATCTCGGGCAATGCAAGTATCGAGAGACAAAGGAATAAGACCCGACAGTCACGGTTCAAACAACGAAAGATCTTCGTGGAATGCACAGGGGTCACATGGCCATCCAGGTCCCTGATGACTACAAGTGCACATATCGTTTGTAGCTAGTTTCGAAATAAAGATATCGATCCCACAAGGAGCAGTAGGTGAAAGACTAAAATTATTTAAACTACAACTAAACGAAGTACTTAAGAAATAACTTTAAGATGCAAGATAAGTAAAGTTGTTTTTGGGTTTTTGGTTGAACAAGGTAATTTAAAGTAAAGCAAACCTTAATGTAGAAAGTAAGAATCGCGTGTGTAATAGAACTTTGGAACTACAATAGGGAAAAAAGGTGTTCTCGAGGAATAGTGGATATACCACTAGCAATTTAGACTAAGCAATCAAGATTATTATAACGAATATTCTCATAACGTGTATGTATGTGGGAGGAGCTCCATATATGGACGAATAGCCAACAACCGCTGGATACATCATCATCATAACCACAACAGACAGCAATTGACATCATTCGAATTACTGCGCTATTAAGGGATTTCTCCTGTGGCATGGACATGGCTTTGTGAGTTCTCCTTGATTCCCCAAGTTAGTACGTAAGGATTGACAACAGCTTTATAGTCACAGTAAGTGCTATCGTCCCTCCATCTACCAATAAGTAATCCCCTTCATCTAGTCCCTATAAGAGGCAAATATTAAGGAGGTGCACAACTCCCAACATCAAGATGAAGACAATTAACACATACACATAATGATGTATAACATAATAATCTCTATCTTATCTCGATCATATGCTAGGGTTTCTCCATCTCCCCAAGAACTAGAGATCTACTCAGACATGGAGGGAATCAACATCATAGCAATGGTAATGGAAACAATCATAGATGAATAGTACTTGTATAAATCCACAACTAGTATGGGAATTACAACAAGATCTAGACAAGATGTAGATGGGATGGATGGAGATGGTGGTGATGCAGCGGTGGATGACGAAGATCGATACCTTAGCCTCCCGTATCTGCGTAGGGCAAAGATGGATCCCTAGCAGATGAGTTCCCCCTCAAGATGCCTTCCGGAGGTGAGGTTTCTGCGATTTCTGGGTGTTCTGTATGTTGTCTCCCTAAACCACTTGCACGGGGTGAAACTATTTGAGGAGGCGGAGGCGGCGCCAACTATACGGCCGGGAAATTTACCCCGATCTTATAGTTGGTCGTTGAACCTTCTGCCTCCCTTGTTCTTTTCTGGTTTTCTTCTGGTATTCTTAATATTTCCCAAATAAGCGATTTACATTATTTTTGACTCCTTTTCTCCATAGTACAACTGCTCCAAGAATTGTATCCATTGGATCCATCATTTGTCCCGATCCTGGTGAAAACAGACATAAAATGTGTGCGCGAGTGCTGTAAAATACCAAGATCCTACATCTACAATGCAAAATAATAATATAAAACATGATGCAAATATGCACTCATCAACTTCCCCAAGCTTAGACTCTTGCTCGTCCTGAGCAAGTTTAGCTTAATGGATGTGATCCTCATATTCATAACGCTGAGTCGATAAAATAAATGAGGCAATTCCAGCATGTGTTTATCGTATTCGATACATAGGAATAGGTTCATGAATAGTACCTTACTCGAACCATCTGAATAGTATTAGTAGGCTTCCACACGTTGGTGATCAACAGTTCATAAAAGATGAATCTCAACATAATGTAAAAGTATCCGGTTCAACCGAATGAGTTAGCGATATAGTCCGAAGCCGGATTGTTGGTTTGCGGCCCGAAAGTTCCTAGGCGAGTGCATCACGGTACCCAAGTTCCCTGTAATTGCCGCGTTTCGTAAAGTTGGGCTGCCAAATACTAAGAGGGGCCATTTCGAGGCAAACTCATCTCACCCCTGCCAAATTCAAACATTCCGTTAGACTGCCCCGTGAAGTAGACGGTCGGGACCCACATGTCGGTCATCTGTCCGTGACGTGAGCGCCAACGCGGCAACTTCTTAGGCAAATCGAAGAACTAAGTGGATTGGATGCGTTGACCAATTTCACAAATCCATTCCCTCCTTTCCCCTAGCACCGGCAGTGCCGAAATCCACCCTCTAGGCAGAACGATCCCTTCAGGCATTTGACTTCCGGCGCTAAGTTGCTACGCCCAGTTTCTGCACCCATTCGCTAATCCTGAGCTCCAATGGCACATGTCGTAGCCACTGTTGCGAGGCTCTAGCCCGCCTCCGCCGCCGACGAGCTGAGCAGCTCGGAGGATGGTAGATCCTACTACCAAGGAAGAAGAAGTTCTGGCTACATGCGGGTGAGCTACCCTTCTCTTTGCTATTCACACTAATTATAACTTCTAGCTGGCTACTGAACCTAAAATTCTTTGTTAGCCCAACGCTGACAAACATATTTTGTCCATAGTTTTCTATCAAGTGGGATCTCCGCGGACCACCCTTACCTGGTTACGGTAGCCCTCTTCAGGTATGACTCTAAATCAACAAGGGTGAAGGGAAAGTGGTATGGACACCATTGTATCACGATGGAAGAAGCGCTTGCGGAGATCAGCACTATCCCCGGTATGGTTGCTGCTCTGTGTAATCATGATGAAATATGGCCGAAGTAGACTACAAAGTTCAGCTTCATGGATGAACGAGGCATCATGGTTCTTCTAACGTGTGATAGTCAGCTAATTGGGTTGATGAAAAGGTATGATTCGGCTTGCATGTTTGAGCTAAATTGTGATGTACTGGTTGTGGAAGCTGCTGCAACTGGGAGTCACCCTTCTATTCTTGGACAGGGTGGTTGCTCAAACCCAATTAGCTCCTAGTAAGCAAAAGTCTCTTGGGGTTCGCATGTTTGTGCTGAATTATAATTTTTGTTTTATTTACTCTGTAGATATTGGGCAGTTATGCAACAGTCTAGTTTCTTTGACAGGAAGTGCCGCAAGGTTGGAAACATGACTGTCGGGTCAGTCATTTTACTGCCGGAAGAAAATAAAAACGAGTGGAAAGATGATGCTGGACACGATTCTGGTGCTGATTGTCCCGGCGATGCAGAGTACGTGAAGCTAAGAAAATTGGCACCGAGGAAGAGGTAGAAGGCAGGAAATGAAGAAGCCAGTGGACGTGAAGGTTTGGCACCCAGGCTGGGGAAGAAGGCTGCTGGCAATGACGACGCATATTAATGTGTTGAACTTGAACCTATATGTAATTCGGTTAAATTATAGAGCTCTATGTGTGGAACTTTGCGGGGCAAAAGAATATACCCATGTTCTCGAAGTAAAATGTACCGCGACTTAGGGTCTGGAAACGCCCGAGTCAGTAGTTGAATCCAAAATTGTGATTGTGCCACTATGATACGTTGCAAACGTATCTATAATTTTTGATGTTCCATGCTTGTTTAGTATCTACTTTCTTATGTTTTGTCTACATTTGGAGATACTTTTATGCATTTTCTGGAACTAACCTAATGACAAGATGCCACAGTGCCAGTTGCCAGTTTTCTGCTGTTTTTGGTTCTAGGAAAGCCAGAAAATGAATATTCTCGGAATTGGACCGGACAAAAGTCAAAGTCGATATTTTACCGGAAGAGTCATGGAGCCAGAAGACGAGACGGAGAGGGGCCACAGGGCGGCCACACCAAGTGGTGGCGCGGGTCCACCTTGGCCGTGCCACCTGGTGGTGTGGCCCCCCTGGCCGGCCACCGACCTTGCCTCTTCGCCTATAAGAAGCCCCTGATGCAAAAACCCTAAATCGTCTAATCTCCAGCCACGAAAAGTTCCACAGCGCCACCGCCACCGAAGGGGATATTCGGGGGACAGAAAGTCTCTGTTCCGGCACCCTGCCGGGACGGGGAAGTGCCCCCGGAGGCATCTCCATCGATCTGCACCACCATCTCCATCGCCGTTGCTGATTCCCATGATGATGAGGGAGTAGTTCTTCCTCAAGGCTAAGGGTTCTACCGGTAGCTATGTGTTCATCTCTCTCTCTATCTATGATCATATTGTGATCATGAGCTTTGTAATCAAGTAGATCTACTTTGCTACTCAAGTGCTTTAATAGATCTCTGCTCTCCCCATGTGTGTGAAAGTGATAGCGTGCACACCATGGTGGCACTTAGGCTAGAGATTACAAATACTTGTTATGAGTTATATTTGGAGTTGGATGTCTTTATGAAATTGTGGTGTTTGTTGGAACCATCTAGTGCTCAAGGTGACAGTGTGGGGTTATCTAGATGGCCAAGGCTTACTTTGAGGTGTGCTGTTATAGCCCTACCATGGATTAAAGTGTCCAACTGGAGAGTAGTTCAGAATAGTATCATGAAGATAATATATTTATATGAGAGTGTTCACTAGTGAAAGTATGATCCCTAGGCCTTGTTTCTAAGCATTGAAACACCGTTTGCAACTAGATCTGTTACATGTTTGCTTGCTTCCATCTTTATTTCAGTTTTCCTTTAGTCTCTTCCACACTGTAACTACCTCGGTGAATTACGCTCTTAGTTACATGCCTGGATGAACGAAAGTAGTTAAAATAGTACGGTGGGGCCCAGGGCCACTCACGGTAGACCTTTCGGCCGTCCTAACCACTTTCAGACATCGGGACAAGAACGAGCGGCGTAATCGGCAGGCGAAGGGATCAACTACATACACAAATGAGTATGTATGAAAGCCACATACAACAGTCCTCAGAGCCATTCCATCTAAAAGAAATAGGAATATTGCAACGCCATATGGCAAGATTCAAATGTCCTAGATAGAGATAATAATTTAGGATAGCTCCTCATACATCACACATCAGAGTATCAGGCGGAAGCGGAAAACAAGATCCGAGTACGGATAAGAAGCAAATCGGCATAAGATGCCCCATAAATAAACACATCCCGCCCACAGATCTCACGGATCCCCGTTCCCGGAATCTCTACACCGAATGATCGTTGCCAACATCATCTGTCTCTTCCACCCAGTATCCATCTTGCGGGTACACCTGTTCATCTGAATCAAACAATTTATCGTGTGAGACCCTAGGGGTACTCAGCAAGTCTTTATGCCGCTAAAGGGGACACAACCTGGGGTGACGCAATTGCAGCAAAAGATAACAACTAACAAGTCTATAGATACTCGCTAACCATCCGCCTAACCAATGATAGACGGATGTACGTGAAGGTAGAACAACAGTTATAACAGTATAATTAACAGATCCATCCTCCTCCTCGCTTACCAACGAGGAAGCGGACGAACAACCCCCCATCATCCGTTGGCAGTTTTATTAACCATTCCATGAGTGTTGCACTATTTACTAGTCAATTACTTAGTCAAATTAAAAGCGGTACTTTAGTTATACTTGTCTATGATCGACAAACTGTGCTCCAAGTCGTCTATAACCGCGGACACGGCTTTCAGAAAGATTTACCCTGCAGGGGTGCACGAATAGCAACACACACTCGATCAACCTCGGAAAACCAAATCAAAACCCAACGAGGAATTCACGACAAAGCAATCACAGGATTCAGAAATATTTCAGGGGGCCACCCCATTAAGCTACCCGCAACGAAGTTGGCCGGCTCCGAGACGGACCCAAGGTTTGCGTCAATGGATGTAAATGACTGGGAACCCGAAAGTGTGACTAGGCTTGTCGATACCGCGAAAACACTCCGCATCGAAAACAGTACAGGTGCTCCACGCTGGGATTCAATTTAATGCATTCGCGACTCAATGATGCAAGAATAAGATAGAGGCTATAGGTACTTTATGTATGCAAACATGTGGTAGTGCTTGCCTGGCAGCTCAGTTGAAGCGAGAGATGAATCTGGGTAGTACTCCTGTGACTCCTGGTAATTCTCCTGCAGGGCGTCTATTCGAAGAAGAACCAAACAAACAAGGGCCAACATAAATAAAGTGCACAAGCATAGGAATTAAAATGCGACAAGCAAACAAGCATGTCATGATGAATGATGCACAATTTACATGGCATTAAATTAGCAAGGCAAGGGTGAGGTGTGGGGTACAAGAATAAAGCATTTCATTAATTATTTATCCAAGTTTTATTGTCATAAACAGTTCTGATTTTTAGACATGGCATGATGCATGCTGCAATTCAGAACAAGGACTGCATAAATAGAACGGGCTCGTCGTGCTGATCGATTTAGACATATTATTTGTCAAATTTGGAGTTATAAAATTAAAGTTATTAATTTATTAAGAAAAGGGCATTATATTGTAATTTTAATCATCTCGAAATTTTGAAGAGTTCAAACATTGTCTGGATGTCATATTTGAATTCCTCACATTTTTCTGATTCCAAAACATATATTATATGTATTATTTGGATTTGTATTTTAAAAGTTATTTAAATCTGATTTGGATTTGTACTTAAACAATTTCTGAAAAGTTTATTTAAAAACAGAAAACAGAAAAACGTTTTACACTTAGGCCAACCTAGCCACAGTCATCGACAGGTGGGCCAGCTGCTGGCGGGGCACGGGCGCGCGGAAATTCTTTTCTCATCGGGGCTCTGGCTAGCCCATGCGATTGACAAGTGGGACCAGCGGCTACGGCCCACGTGCCAGTGGCAGGTAACCTGCAGAGGCTGACAGGTGGGGAGCGGCTGGAGCGCGGGTGGGTTATCCTAAACGGCAGGGGCGTTTCTGTAAGATACGCGAGAGGCTGACAGGTGGGGCTAGCGAGGAGCGCGGGTGGAGCCGGCAAAAGACGCAGGGGGTTAAGTGCAAAAAGGGCCGCGGGCACTGTTTCTCTTCTTGTTCTCTGACGAACTGACGGCACGCACGGCGCGGCACAGCGGGGATTCGATCCCGCGACCTCGCGCGCGCGAGCGGCGGCGGCTACCGCTGGGGTGGCTTGTGGTAGTTGGAGGAACGGGATCGCGCGGCTAGATAGGGTTCCCGCGTTGCACAGCGAGAAGGCGACGATGAACCCGCCGTGCGCAGAGGGCGTTCGGCACGACGTTCGGTGAGACTAGGAAGCGGCAGCGAGATAGAAGATGTCTAGGAGGATCATGGGCTCATCGCGGGGTTGTCGGTGGGGTTGGCTCGGGCAGGGAAGCGGCCGATCGGGGAGGATGCAGGAGCTCCGGCGACCTAGGGTTTCGGGGGAGCGGCGAGGATCTGGCGGTCCTGGTGGCCTTCTCCTCCTCGCTGGGCCGGTCAAGGTGGAGCAGTGGTACCTCCTTGGTCTTCCAGACCACCTCCACGACGTGCACGCCGGCCGAAACGACGAGACGCAGGGGTAGACGGCGGCGACTGGCGGCGAGATCTGGCGACGGTGAAGAGGGAGGGAAGGCGCGGCAGAGCTTGGGTGGATCTGGGCGATGTAGAAAAGATATGGGGGATGAGGACAACGCGAGGGAGAGAGAGGAGAGGCTGGTGGGCACGGGGTAGGGAAAAGTGGCTTCGGCCCTTTTTCCTTCTCCTCGATCACGTGGCCGAGCTGGGGCTCGAGTTGGCAGGGCAGGGGCAGGGAGAGAGGCTGCAGGTGGGAACGGCGTGGTTGTGGGGCTGGCACGCAGGCAGAGAGAAAAGGGAGAGGGGAGAGGAGACTCAGGCGAGCTAGAGTGTAGCTAGGGCATGCTCAGCTTGGCTAGGGTTTGGGGGTGGGGTAGATGGGTAGATGGGGTGTGGTCAGGGAGAGAGAGGGCCAGCCTCGGCAGTGAGAGGGGGAGGTAAGGTGAGGGTTTAGATTAGAGTTAGATTTAGAGAGAGAAAGAGGAAAAATCTAGGGCTAGGGTTTAATTAGGTGATTATGTTTTAAAACTTGTCTAAAAGATCCACTAAGGAGAAATAGTGAGGGCTTTGATTTAGGCTAAGATGAGGTGAAGGAGAAAACAATGAAAGGAGAAAGGAAAGGTTTATGGGAAAAAGACCTCATTTGAATCATGCATGGCACCTTCCATGTAAGGTTGATAAGGTGGAGATGGGAGAGATGAGGTTTAGATGCTCTAACAAGGCACTAGGATCAAGATGAGGAAGGGGGAATAAGAGAGACAAAAGGAATCTCACAAAAGAAAATGTTCACTCCAAATTCCAAGAATTCAACGGAGAAGGATGAGTGATTTGCATGGCCCATGCAAAATAATAAATGCCATGGTTTATTTTGTGAAAACAATAATAATAATATGGCATTATTCTTATGCATTCCCAAGAAGTGGAATAAGGCCAAGCAAAAGAATTTATAGAATTAGATCCATCATGTCTCCCATGAGCTAGATTAAATACCAAAATAAAAATAAAGGCCCATGGTAAATGGAATGGTGGAATTATAAGGTGGTGAAGAGAAAGGTGGTGGAGTTGAATAAAAGATATGCCCCCAACTCAACTTGGGCATCAAGCAGTATATCAATAACCAAATAGAATATCAAGAGGCAAATACAAATAATAATGCATATGAGAGAAGAACCAAAGAAAGAGGGTTTTGTATGATGCTCAAATGCAAGGTGGCATGATGACATGAGCATGATATATTTATGATGCAACAATTATATATAGGAAGTAGCCATTATCTTACTAGACCAAGTAGCATTACAATTGTTAGACAATTGGGATGCTACAACTCTCCCCCACTAAACAGGAATCTCGCCCCGAGATTCTAGGAAGAAGAAGAAGACTCAAAGAGGGTAGGATACTTGGCACGGAGCTCATCTTCACGTTCCCAAGTGGCTTCATCAATGGAATGGGGTGACCACTACACCTTGCAGAACTTGATGGACTTGTTGCGAGTCCTTCTTTCCGCGACTTCAAGAATTTTTGTGGGGTGTTCTTGATAAGACAGATCTTCTTGGAGATTAATGAGTTCATGGTCCACGGTCCTGCCGGGATCCTTGAAGCATTTCTTGAGTGAGAGATGTGGAAAACATCATGGACTTTGAGTTGTTCAGGGAGCTCAAGAGCATATGCAACTTCTCCTCTTCTTACAAGAATTTTGAAAGGACCGATGTATCTAGGAGCCAACTTTCCTTTGATACCAAAACGGTGCGTGCCTCTCATGGGAGTGACACGAAGGTAAACGAGATCACCAGGAACATACTCCATGTCCGTGTGCTTTCTATCATAATTGCTCTTCTAGCGACTTTGAGCAATCTTCAGATTTTCAAGAATGATGTGAACTTTCTCCTCCGCTTGAGTTACAATGTCGGGGCCAAACAATATTCTTTCACCTGCGCCCGACCAACCAATCGGAGTTCTGCATTTTCGACCATACAGAGCCTCAAATGGTGCCATCTTTAGACTTTTCTGGAAACTGTTGTTGTAAGAGAATTCAGCATAAGGAAGACATTCTTCCCACTTCATGCCGAAAGAGATAACGCAAGCACGGAGCATATCTTCCAGAATCTGATTGATCCTTTCAACTTGTCCTTGCGACTGAGGGTGGTAAGCTGTGCTGAAGTTTAATTTTGTTCCCAAAGCATTTTGGAAACTTCCCCTAAACTTGGAAGTGAAGATGCTTCCACGGTCTGAACTGATCTCAAGAGGAACTCCATACAGAGAGACAATTCTGTTGATATAGAGCTCAGCCAACTGAATTGGAGAAATTGTTTCCTTGACTGGAAAGAAGTGAGATACTTTGGAAAGCCTGTCAATGACAACAAAGATTGCATTGTTGCTCTTCTGCAACCTTGGAAAACTAGTGATGAAGTCCATCTCTACTTTCTCCCATTTCCATTCCGGAGGCTTCAATGGCTGTAGAAGACCAGAAGGTTTCTGATGGACAGCTTTAACTCTGCGACAGACATCACACTCCGAGATATACTTGGCACAATATCATTTCAAACCAGGCCACCAATATTGTGTTTTCAAGTCCATGTACAACTTAGTGCTGCCAGGGTGGATAGAAAGAACAGAATCATGCGCCTCCTTGAGAACTTGCTCTCTTAAACCCGGGTAGTTCGGAACAAACATCCAGTGTTCGAAGAAAAGCGTGCCTTGGTCATCTACGTGGAAAGACTCATACTTTGGAAGCTGAATGTTGGAAATGATCTTTTTAGTGTAAGGATCACCAAGCTGAATGGAACAGACCTTTCCTTCCAAGAGAGGTGTTGCTAGAAGGTTCAGAAGATAACCTTGATCCACAATTTCAAGGTTGAGTTTGCAGAATCCTCGCACAAGAGAGGCTATTGTTCTTCCACCATGAGATTGTTGACATAAGCTTTTCGGCTGAGACAACCGGCCATGACATTGGCTTTTCCCGGAGTGTAGTTGATGGTAAAATCGAAATCATTGATTGTCTCAATCCACCTCCTTCGACGAAGGTTGAGATCAGGCTGTGTGAATATATATTTCAGACTCTTGTGATCAGAAAAGATCTCATAACGGTTGCCAAGCAAATAATGCCTCCATACTTTCAAAGCAAAGACAACTGCTGCGAGTTCGAGGTCATGTGTGGGATAGTTGATCTCATGCATCTTCAACTGTCGAGAGGCATAAGCAACAACTTGCTTTTCTTGCATAAGGACCGCACCCAATCCTTGCAATGAAGCATCACAGAATATCTGGAAAGGCTTTGATGTATCTGGAGGAACTAAGACTGGTGTGGAAGTGAGCTTCTCTTTGAGTGTTTCAAAGCTTGCTTGACATGCAGGAGTCCAAAGGTATTTCTTGCCTTTCTTGAGGAGATTGGTAAGAGGCTTCGCAATCTTTGAGAAGTTTTGAACGAATCGCCGGCAGTAACTGGCCAAACCAAGGAAACTCTGGACTTCTTTGACATTTATGGGTGGAAGCCAGTCCATAATTGTCTTAATAGTTTCTGGGTTGACGGCAATGCCCTTGGCAGAGATGACGTGACCAAGGTATGTGACTTGAGGCAGCCAGAATTCACACTTGGAGAACTTTGCATACAGGCGGTTCTCACGAAGCTTGTTTAGGACACACCGAAGGTGTTCTTCATGTTCTTATTTTGACTTAGAATAGACTAGAATGTCATCCAGATAGACCACAACGAACTTATCAAGATATTCCATCAAAACCGAGTTCATAAGCCTCGAAAAAGTGGCAAGTGCATTGGTGAGACCGAAAGACATGACTGTGTACTCATACAGGCCATAGCGGGTGGTGAAAGCTGTTTTAGGAACATCTTCCTTGCGAATCTTGATTTGATGATAACCGCTTCTCAAATCAAGCTTAGAGAATACCACACCTCCAGCTAGCTGATCGAAGAGATCATTAATCCGGAGAAGGGGATATTTATTCTTGATTGTTTTAGCATTGAGTGCCCGATAGTCAACACAAAGTCTATCAGTCTTGTCTCGCTTCTTCACAAAGATGGTTGGACTACCCCAAGAAGAAGTACTGTGCTGAATGAAACCCAACTTCTCTTGTTCATCCAACTGACGTTTGAGTTCAGCCAACTCAGCAGGACCCATTTTATAAGGCCGCTTGGAGATAGGAGCGGTACCAGGTTCAAGTTCAATGACAAACTCGACCTCACGATCCGGAGGCATACCCGGTAACTCTTCAGGAAAAACATCTGGGAACTCACAGACTACAGGAACACTCTAAATACCTTCCATAGCATCATCATTCAGAGCCGCCAAAGAATAAACCTGAATTGTAGGAGTCAGACTTGGAGAATAGACTATATTGCCTTCAGGAATTTTCAGAGAAACCGAACGTTCAGCACAATCAATCACAGCTGCATTTGCTGTTAACCAATCCATGCCCAAGATAACATCAATGTCAGAATTGCCCAGAATAATTAAGGAAGCCAGAAACGAAGAACCACCAATCTCAATTTGATTGTTATGGCTGACTTTAGAAGATGCCATTGTTGCTCCAGGAGAAAGAACCATTAAACGCTTGGGGAGAGGATCCATTGCTAACTCATTCTCATTTGCAAACTTGTGAGAAACAAAAGAATGCGAAGCACCAGAATCAAACAAAACTCGTGCAGGAACTGAGTTAACAGGAAGCATACCCATCACAACTCCAGAGGCATGCTTAGCTTGAGCGACGTTGACACAGTTGGCACGAGCAACCGTAGACCTAGGCTTGGTGTTGATGTTGAGAGCCCGAGGTGGAGGTGCACGAATCATAGGAGCACTTGCCGCAGGTCTTGGAGGTGGTGGTGGAAGAGCTTTGTTGTTCATTGGACAATTCCAGTACTGATGCCCAGTGTTTCCACAAGTAAAGCAAGCACCAGGTGGACGTGGAGCAACGTAGCCAGGGACTCCGCCAGGCGCTCCACGGTAGTTGTGGTTGTAGCCCCTGGGAGCCGCAGTGAAGGAGTTTGGTGGCCTTGGTGCATAGCTTGACGGTCTTGGTGGAGCAGGGAGCGACGGTGGGGTGTTAGGAACCCAGACACGACGCTTAGAAGGAGCTGTCATAGCAGAAGAGCTTGCTGTATCACGGCTGTGTTTCTTTGACTCCTCAAACACTTGCCTACTTGCTTCTTCCTGCAGAGCTGTGTGTTGGAGTTCCAGAAAAGATGCCGGCCTTGCATGAGTGATAGCATATTTGATGGAAGCATTGAGTCCTTGCCGAAACCTCTTTTGCTTCTTCTTGTCATCAGAGACCTCATCGCCACCATAACGAGAAAGGTTCATGAAGTTTCTAATGTAGGTGTTGACATTGTCAGTGCCTTGCTTGAGGTTGAGAAACACTTCCTTCATCCTTTCCATGACAATTTCTGACAGATATTGCTGTTTGAAAGCAGCAGTGAATTGCTCCCAAGTAGGCTAAAAACTAGAGAGATCTACCTTGAGGTAATTTTCCCACCAGAGAGCTGCATCTCCCTTCAGAAGGTGAGTGGCACATTTGATCCATTCTTGCTCGGGAACATCCGCAGTCATCAGCAACCTTGACACTTCACGCAGCCAATCATCCGCATCAAGTGGCTGATCAGACACCTCAAATTGGCGTGGGTTGAACTTGAGAAAACTCTTGATGTCTCCTCGCTTGGGAGGTGGAGGTAGTGGAACAAACTCATTCCTCCTCACGCTTTCCTCGAAGCGCTGCTGGTTCTGCTGCATAGTGCCCAAAGCATTTGCAATACTTGCCAAAGAAGCCCCCAGTTCAGGTGGTATATCCTCCTCAGAACGGCGTGGTGGTGCCATCCTGTGATTGATATAAAACACAAGTCAGTACTATAATGGAGAATGATAATAATCCAAAATAGTACCAAAATGGAAATAACCAAGATTAAAGGATGCAATTCACTGAGATGATATTAAAATATCAACAGAGTTCAAGGCAACTAGAAGATATTAAGCATAACGCACACGACTGAACAAGGAGTGTGGTATACAAACTAACAAAGAAAAAATTTCTGCAAATTTCGGCATTAAAATACCACTATATGCGCAAAACCACTTCACGAATCAAGATTAGTAACTCTACTAGTTCAACATACAAGAGCAAATGATAACAGTAGTGGTATGGTCGCGACTCCATCCCGCACTCAAATCATTACTCTGCACATGAATCAGTAAAACACATATCCCAACACCTTCTTCTTAAGATGAACCTAAAGATTGGTAACTACGAAAAGAACACCCCAACAAGATAACGTCGGATAACAAAGAGTAAGATAGATCGCATCGGTGTACAACGAATCAGAATAGATCGCGTCGGTTTACAAAGGCCTATCAGTATGGAATGTACCAACAGTTGATAACCAAAAGGCAGATAGTGATAACATTTCGATGCAATAGATGGACAAGAAATTCACACACACACACACACACAACCTATGGTACTATGGAACCCAGAACACGTGAATCCTAGTTTGAATTTTTAAAGAAGGATTGAAAACGTTACACTTCCTTACCAGAAAAAGGGTGGGTGGGTGGGTAAGAAGAAAAATGGAAGCAATCCTACTCTCACGTTTGTTTTTCCCTAGTATACATAACTACCAAAAAATTTGCTAGACTGACAACGACAATTTTGGCTGAGACCCTGAAGGGCGGGATGGCTCTGATACCAATTGTAACTACCTCGGTGAATTACGCTCTTAGTTATATGCCTGGATGAACGAAAGTGGTTAAAATAGTACGGTGGGGCCCAGGGCCACTCACGGTAGACCTTTCGGCCGTCCTAACCACTTTCAGACATCGAGACAAGAACGAGCGGCGTAATCGGCAGGCGAAGGGATCAACTACATACACAAATGAGTATGTATGCAAGCCACATACAACAGTCCTCAGAGCCATTCCATCTAAAAGAAATAGGAATATTGCAACGCCATACGGCAAGATTCAAATGTCCTAGATAGAGATAATAATTTAGGATAGCTCCTCATACATCACACATCAGAGTATCAGGCGGAAGCGGAAAACAAGATCCGAGTACAGATAAGAAGCAAATCGGCATAAGATGCCCCATAAATAAACACATCCCGCCCACAGATCTCACGGATCCCCGTTCCCGGAATCTCTACACCGAATGATCATTGCCAACATCATCTGTCTCTTCCACCCAGTATCCATCTTGCGGGTACACCTGTTCATCTGAATCAAACAATTTATCGTGTGAGACCCTAGGGGTACTCAGCAAGTCTTTATGCCGCTAAAGGGGACACAACCTAGGGTGACGCAATTGCAGCAAAAGATAACAACTAACAAGTCTATAGATACTCGCTAACCATCCGCCTAACCAATGATAGACGGATGTCCGTGAAGGTAGAACAACAGTTATAACAGTATAATTAACAGATCCATCCTCCTCCTCGCTTACCAACGAGGAAGCGGACGAACAACCCCCCATCATCCGTTGGAAGTATTATTAACCATTCCATGAGTGTTGCACTATTTACTAGTCAATTAGTTAGTCAAATTAAAAGCGGTACTTTAGTTATACTTGTCTATGATCGAGAAACTGTGCTCCAAGTCGTCCATAACCGCGGACACGGCTTTTAGAAAGATTTACCCTGCAGGGGTGCACGAATAGCAACACACACTCGATCAACTCTGGAAAAACCAAATCAAAACCCAGCGAGGCATTCACGACAAAGCAATCACATGATTCAGAAATATTTCAGGGGGCCACCCCATTAAGCTACCCGCAAGGAAGTTGGCCGGCTCCGAGACGGACCCAAGGTTTGCGTCAATGGCTGTAAACGACTAGGAACCCGAAAGTGTGACTGGGCTTGTCGATACCGCGAAAACACTCCGCATCCAAAACAGTACAGGTGCTCCACGCACAATCTTAATAAAACAATAAAGCATGGAACGTACAGGATAGTAACAAAGCCCCAAACTACTTTGTGGCCCCAAGAAATAAGAATGAATCAAGCTCTGGCTCAGGGGGGTCCATAAGGCCTCCCGGATGTGGATAGTGCGAATAAACAAGGAACAGGAATCAAGTACTCGGGGTCCTACGGGCCACAAGTGAGCATGAAAAACCAAATAGCAGATATTGCTCACCGGTTCCTCTTTCATTAGTTATCCCATTACTATGAAGGTTAAGTTGCTTAGGTACCTCATTATTCATCAGACACTCACATACCCTACTCATGCTTTTCTACGACTCGCATGGCTCAAACAACTCCTGTAGTAATGGCTCATGGGATGGAGGAACAAGCTTCGGTGGGGTTTAAAAGTAAAGGCTATGCAGTACTTGGGATTCAATTTAATGCATTCGCGACTCAATGATGCAAGAATAAGATAGAGGCAATAGGTACTTTATGTATGCAAACATGTGGTAGTGCTTGCCTGGTAGCTCAGTTGAAGCGAGAGATGGATCTGGGTAGTACTCCTGTGACTCCTGGTAATTCTCCTGCAGGGCGTCTATTCGAAGAAGAACCAAACAAACAAGGGCCAACATAAATAAAGTGCACAAGCATAGAAATTAAAATGCGACAAGCAAACAAGCATGCCATGATGAATGATGCACAATTTACATGGCATTAAAGTAGCAAGGCAAGGGTGAGGTGTGGGGTACAAGAATAAAGCATTTCATTAATTATTTATCCAAGTTTTATTGTCATAAACAGTTCTGATTTTTAGACATGGCATGATGCATGCTGCAATTCAGAACAAGGACTGCATAAATAGAACGGGCTCGTCGCCCTGATTGATTTAGACATATTATTTGTCAAATTTGGAGTTATAAAATTAAAGTTATTAATTTATTAAGAAAAGAGCATTATATTGTAATTTTAATCATCTCGAAATTTTGAAGAGTTCAAACATTGTTTGGATGTCATATTTGAATTCCTCACATTTTTCTGATTCCAAAACATATATTATATGTATTATTTGGATTTGTATTTTAAAAGTTATTTAAATCTGATTTGGATTTGTATTTAAACAATTTCTGAAAAGTTTATTTAAAAACAGAAAACAGAAAAACGTTTTACACTTAGGCCAACCTAGCCACAGTCACCGACAGGTGGGCCAGCTGCTGGCGGGGCACGAGCGCGCGGAAATTCTTTTCTCACCGGGGCTCTGGCTAGCCCATGCGATTGACAAGCGGGACCAGCGGCTACGGCCCACATGCCAGTGGCGGGTAACCCGCAGAGGCTGACTGGTGGGGAGCGGCTGGAGCGCGGGTGGGTTATCCTAAACGGCAGGGGCGTTTCTGTAAGATACGCGAGAGGCTGACTGGTGGGGCTAGCGAGGAGCGTGGGTGGAGCCGGCAAAAGACGCAGGGGTTAAGTGCAAAAAGGTCCGTGGGTACTGTTTCTCTTCTTGTTCTCTGACGAACTGACGGCACGCACGGCGCGGCACAATGGGGATTCGATCCCGCGACCTCGCGCGCGCGAGCGGCGGCGGCTACCGCTGGGGTGGCTTGTGGTAGTTGGAGGAACGGGATCGCGCGGCTAGATAGGGTTCCCGCGTTGCACAGCGAGAAGGCGACGACGAACCCGCCGTGCGCAGAGGGCGTTCGGCACGACGTTCGGCGAGACTAGGAAGCGGCGGCGAGATAGAAGATGTCTGGGAGGATCACGGGCTCACCGCGGGGTTGTCGGTGGGGTTGGCTCGGGCAGGGAAGCGGCCGATCGGCAAGGATGCAGGAGCTCCGACGACCTAGGGTTTCGGGGGAGCGGAGAGGATCTGGTGGTCCTGGTGGCCTTCTCCTCCTCGCTGGGCCGGTCAAGGTGGAGCAGTGGTACCTCCTTGGTCTTCCAGACCACCTCCACGACGCGCACGCCGGCCGGAACGACGAGACGAAGGGGTAGATGGCGGCGACTGGCGGCGAGATCTGGCGACGGTGAAGAGGGAGGGAAGGCGCGGCAGAGCTTGGGTGGATCTGGGCGATGTAGAAGAGATGTGGGGGATGAGAACAACACGAGGGAGAGAGAGGAGAGGCTGGTGTGCACGGGTAGGGAAAAGTGATTTTGGCCCTTTTTCCTTCTCCTCGATCACGTGGCCGAGCTGGGGCTCGAGTTGGCAGGGCAGGGGCAGGGAGAGAGGCTGCAGGTGGGAACGGCGTGGTTGTGGGGCTGGCACACAGGCTGAGAGAAACGGGAGAGGGGAGATGAGACTTGGGTGAGCTAGAGTGTAGCTAGGGCATGCTCAGCTTGGCTAGGGTTGGGGTAGATGGGTAGATGGGGTGTGGTCAGGGAGAGAGAGGGCCAGCCTTGGCGGTGAGAGGGGGAGGTAAGGTGAGGGTTTAGATTAGAGTTAGATTTAGAGAGAGAAAGAGGAAAAATCTAGGGCTAGGGTTTAATTAGGTGATTATGTTTTAAAACTTGTCTAAAAGATCCACTAAGGAGAAATAGTGAGGGCTTTGATTTAGGCTAAGATGAGGTGAAGGAGAAAACAATGAAAGGAGAAAGGAAGGGTTTATGGGAAAAAGACCTCATTTGAATCATGCATGGCACCTTCCATGTAAGGTTGATAAGGTGAAGATGGGAGAGATGAGGTTTAGATGCTCTAACAAGGCACTAGGATCAAGATGAGGAGGGGGGAATAAGAGAGACAAAAGGAATCTCACAAAAGAAAATGTTCACTCCAAATTCCAAGAATTCAACGGAGATTGATGAGTGATTTGCATGGCCCATGCAAAATAATAAATGCCATGGTTTATTTTGTGAAAACAATAATAAATAATATGGCATTATTCTTATGCATTCCCAAGAAGTGGAATAAGGCCAAGCAAAATAATTTATAGAATTAGATCCATCATGTCTCCCATGAGCTAGATTAAATACCAAAAGAAAAATAAAGGCCCATGGTAAATGGAATGGTGGAATTATAAGGTGGTGAAGAGAAAGGTGGTGGAGTTGAATAAAAGATATGCCCCCAACTCAACTTGGACATCAAGCAGTATATCAATAACCAAATACAATATCAAGAGGCAAATACAAATAATAATGCATATGAGAGAAGAACTAAAGAAAGAGGGTTTTATATGATGCTCAAATGCAAGGTGGCATGATGACATGAGCATGATATATTTATGATGCAACAATTATATATAGGAAGTAGCCATTATCTTACTAGACCAAGTAGCATTACAATTGTTAGACAATTGGGATGCTACACACACCATCAAGCTATTTTCTAGCATCGTCATATTATATCCATACCACTTGTATTTCACTATCTGTTTGCCAAACTAGTGCACCTATACACCTGACATGTGTATTGGGTGTGTTGGGGACACAAGAGACTTCTTGTATCTTGATTGCAGGAACTCTTGAGAGGGAATACCTTTGACCACTTCCTCCCTGAGTTCGATAAACCTTTGGTTATCCACTTAAGGGAAACTTGCTGCTGTTCTACAAACCTCTGCACTTGGAGGCCCAACAACTGTCTACAATAATAGAAGTGCGTAGACATCAAGCTATTTTCTGGCGCCGTTGATACGTTGCAAACATACCTATAATTTTTGTTGTTCCATGCTTGGTTTTATCTACTTTCTTATGTTACTCCACACTTTGGAGTACTTTTCATATGATTTCTGGGACTAACCTATTAACAAGATGCCACAGTGCCAGTTGCCTGTTTTCTACTGTTTTTGGTTCCAGAAAGTCAGAAAATGAATATTCTCAGAATTGGACGGGATAAAGCCAAAGTTGATATTTTACCAGAAGACTCGCGGAGCTAGAAGACGAGACGGAGAAAGGCCACAGGGCGGCCACAACATGTGGTGGCGCGGGCTAGCCCTGGCCGCGCCACCAGGTAGTGTGGGCCCCTTGGCCGCCCACCGACCTTGCCTCTTCGCCTATAAGAAGCCTCCCGATGCATAAACCCTAGATAGTCAAGCTTGCAGCCACGAAAAGTTCCGCAGCGCCGCCGCCACCAAAGGGGAGATTCGGGGGACAGAAAGTCTCTGTTCTGGCACCCTGCCGGGACGTGGAAGTGCCCCCGGAGCCATCTCCATCGATCTCCACCACCATCTCCATCGTCGTTGTTGATTCCCATGATGATGAGGGAGTAGTTCTTCCTCGAGGCTAAGGGTTCTACCGGTATCTATGTGTTCATCTCTCTCTCTATGCATGGTCATATTGTGATCATGAGCTTTGTAATCAAGTAGATCTACCTTGCTACTCATGTGCTTTAATAGATCTCTGCTCTCCCCATGTGTGTGGAAGTGACAATGTGCTCACCATGGTGGCACTTAGGCTAGAGATAAAAAATACTTGTTATGAGTTATACTTGGAGTTGGATGTTTCTATGAAATTGTGGTGTTTGTTGGACCTATCTAGAGCTCAAGGTGACAGTGTGGGGTTATCTAGATGGGAAAGGCTTACTTTAAGGTGTGCTGTTATAGCCCTACCATGGATTAGAGTGTCCAACCGGAGAGTAGTTAAGAGTAGTATCATAAAGAAGAATATATTATATGAGAGTGTTCACTAGTGAAATTATGATCCCTAGGCCTTGTTTCCAATCATTGATACACCGTTTGCAATTAGATCTGTTACATGTTTGCTTGCTTCCATCTTTATTTCAATTTGCCTTTAGTCTTTTCCATGCCATGAAGTTATTTTCTACCACCGATACCACTTATAATTATCCATACCACTTGTATTTTACTATCTCTTCGCCGAACTAGTGCATCTATACACCTGGCAAGTGTATTGGGTGTGTTGGGGACACAAGAGACTTCTTGTATCTTGATTGCAGGGTTGCTTGAGAGGGAATACCTTTGACCACTTCCTCCCTGAGTTCGATAAACCTTGGGTGATCCACTTAAGGGAAAACTTACTGCTGTTCTACAAACATCTGCACTTGGAGGCCCAACAACTGTCTACAAGAATGGAAGTGCATAGACATCAAGCTATTTTCTGGCGCCGTTGCCGAGGAGGTAAGGTAAAAGGTATTCACACCGGAGGATTAAAGAAGAAGAAGCTCCCACGGCAAACGCCTATTTTCTTGCGCCGTTGCCGGGGAGGTAAGGTAAAAGGTACTCACATCCTCCGGTGTGAGTGCTCGAAGTTATTTCCTTTAGATTCTGCAATTTTGTCTTTTTGTTTCTTGTTTTCACTAGTTAGGCTGAATGGAAAACAACAACAAAATTAGAGAGCTTTATATTATTTATCTTGAGTTAGGACATGAAGTGTTGGAAGAGAAAATTAAAAAACCTATGGAACTTTATTTGCATGCTAATAGCAATGTTGTTAGTATGAATTCTTTGGACACCATTATTGTTAATGCTATGGAAAAGTCTAAGATTGGGGAAGCTAGTTTGTATGAAAATGATCTTTTTAGTTCCCCAGCTTTGGAAGATAGCTATTCTATTGCTTATGATGATACCAAACCTCCAATATATGATGATTACAATGATGAATATGATATTTGCAGGCCACCTACTATTGAGGAGGAAACTAATTATGATTACAATATGCCTCCTATATTTGATGATTATGGTGATGAGAATAATAATGATAGCTATTTTGTTGAATTTCCTCCCACTACAATTAATAAGAATGACTAAGTTTATGTGGGGACTATTAATTCTTTTATGCATGTGGCTCATGATAAGAATGTTTTATGTGATAGTTATATATTAAATTTTATTTATGATGCTACTGAATTTATTATGAGAGAGGGAAACATGGTTTTATGCATCTCAATAATATTAAATTTCCCCTCTTTATGTTGAAATTTTTGAAGTTGCACTTGTTTTGCTTTCCTATGTTTGTTGCTTTGTGCTTTCATGACTTGTTTCTTTACAAGATTCCTATGCATAGGAAGTGGGTTAGACTTAAATGTGTTTTGAATTTGCTTCTTGATGCTCTCTTTTACTTCAATTCATATTTCTTATGTGAGCATCTTTTCAAACTATCATGCCTAACTTAAAGGCGTTAAAGAAAAGTACTTATTGGGAGATAACCCAAAAGTTTTAGATGAGTCTTGGAAGTTATTACCTCTGTAATAACCGCTCCTTATCCTTTTTATTTTGCTTTTTGTGCCAAGAGTAACCTCTAATGAGAGAGAAGTAATGATTGGGAAAGTTGCTGTCCCGAAACATATTTGTGTGCTTCACCGTAAAAATTCATGTAAAATGTCTGTACGTCCTTTTGAGGCGTGAATTGTTGTGCTTCTACCCCAGGTTGTTATATAACTTTCGTTAGTTCAACACATTTTGATTTGAGCAACAGAAGGTCTTCGAAAAAATTCGTCTTTACCTGCTGGTCTGTTTTGACAGATTTCTGCCATTTTTTGCATTTGCTTCTTGTTGGTTCCTTTTTGAGTTCTTTTGGGGAATTGAGATTTTTGAGGGAAGTGCTACAGTAGCTTGTGTTTTAATGGAAGTTTTATTGGTTTTAGAACTGAACCCAAAGACTTATTATCTTGAGTGCACTAATGTTGCTAATAAAGATTGTGTGAAGTTTTGTATGAAGAAAAATTTCAGGTGTATGGAAGGAATGAGTAATGAGATGAAGGATGGACTAAAGCTCAAGCTTGGGGATGCCACGCGTGTCACGCCAAGAAATATCCAAGAAGTACAAGCGTCAATGCTTGAGGATGCCCAAGGCATCCCCTTCTTCATCGATAAAAATCCCAGATTTCTTCCAAACGCTTCATTTTTATTGTTTTATGCATAGTTGTGTTATTCTTGGAGCGTCTTCTTTTTTGTTTTTGTTTTGGTTTTTCATTTTCTTGGTTTGCTGAATAAAATGGTTGGACACCCTCTTTCATGCATTGGTTTTCAAATAGTTTGGTTTGAATTGGAAAACGAGTAGGAAAGTTAATGCTTAAGTGGTAAAGAGAGCTTGTTTTTGACTGTGGCCTATTCTTTGTCATGCCATGCTTGATATTGTTTTGGCTTTATGCTTAGTATTCTTTGCTGTATCATGACTTGTTATAAACGATTGAGATTGCTTAATGTGCCTTGGATGAATCATGCGTTGTTTTAGCATATTAAAGCGTAGTATAGTGGTATTCTCCTTTGATGTTTTATTTGGGTTGACTTGGCGCATGCTCACACCATGTTATGACTATCCCAAGTCACCATAGCCTTTATGATCCTTTAGTTTTCAACTTGTAGTATCATTTTATGCTTTGATCAATGATGTTTTGTCGCTCTGCATGATTATGGACATTATTGCTCTCTTAGTTTGTCCTCCAAGTCTTTTGCTAGCCTCCACAACCAAGTATGAGTTCCACTCATGCATCCAACTCCTTAAACCAAGTTATTCCAAAGATTCCACCATACCTACCTACTAGCTTATGCTATTCCAAGTATATTCATGCTTTTGTTTACCTTCCAAATTAAACTTGTTATGAGAAAACTAGTGATTAAAGCTCTCACGAACTTGATGGCACACTTTACTTTTTTGCATCTAATAAACTTGAACCATCGGGTCCTTATTTGTTGCGTATATGCTTGCGCTTTATAAGTTTAAATTAGCAGAACCATGTATCATGGGGAATGCTTTCAACATTGCACTTGTACTTTGTACCCCGTTGATATCATGTTCTTTTGCTTACGGATCTCGGCGGTGTGAAATAAAAGTGGAACTTGTAAGATCATGGAGTTTGTATGTGTGTTAGAGAAATGCCTGGGCCGCAAACCTAAGCCATGCCTAATCATGGTGGAAACTTGCAGCATAACCATAAATGAGCACTCTATGAAGCATCCTCAATAAAAACCTATGCAAATAGCAAATAAAAAGATCGCTGAGATGCTCATTGTCTGCTTGCCTTGTCCTTTTGATTATGGGATAGCTCCTGTATCATGTGCAAGGGGTACCCCGTTGGCGGTTCTTTATGATACATATGTAATTACAATGACAAGAGCTTACTTGTGACTAAAGTTGAGTAGCATGAGGTTCGGTCTTTGTAAGTAAGGGGCATGAGATTTCGGTTTATAACTTGTCAAGCATATCCTCATAGTTGTGTTACTTTAACCTTAATCACCTAAAGATGCTTATGATAGGGGCAATGAGAGCTGAAAGCTAATAAGTACCATAATTTTTGGAAGCTCTTTATGAAACTTGAATCTCTGCTTCCTTCTATGAAGACCGTTCTTCCACCATTATATTGAGTCTCCACCTTCTATCTTTATGCACCTACTTTGACAGCATAGTGGCCATTCTTAGTTCTATGTGCATTGTCCCAAGACTTATTGATTAATGCATACCTTGATATTGCTTATTTTAAACTATTTGTATCTAGTCACTCTTATGAACTTTGAAGGTGTCCTATGCATTTATATTTGCTACTCTATGAGGGACAAGCTGAATACTATTATGCTATGTTTTCTTTATGTGAAACAAACAAACATCTTGCAAATCATTGTTATTCATGAATCTTTTGTTTGTGCCTTTTCATGTTGCATCATAGTTTCTTTGTCTAATTTCTAGAACTTTTTCTTTCATGTTATGATTGAAGTACTATGATCCCAGCTTTGAATGTTTTACAAATACTTTGATCAAGTTTATGATGGTGCATGTCACCTCAAAAATTATTATTTCTTTTTATCACTTACCTACTCGAGGACGAGCAGGAGTTAAGCCTGGGGATGTTGATACGTTGCAAACGTATCTATATTTTTTGATGTTCCATGCTTGGTTTTATCTACTTTCTTATGTTTTGTCCACACTTTGGAGTACTTTTCATATGATTTCTTGGACTAACCTATTAACAGTATGCCACAGTGCCAGTTGCCTGTTTTCTGCTGTTTTTGGTTCCAAAAAGTCAGAAAATGAATATTCTTGGAATTGGACGGGACAAAAGCCAAAGTTGATATTTTACCGGAAGACTCACGGAGCCATAAGACGAGACGGAGAGGGGCCACAGGGCGGCCACACCATGTGGTGGCGCGGGCTAGCCCTGGCCGCGCCACCAGGTGGTGTGGGCCCCCTGGCCGCCCATCGACCTTGCCTCTTCGCCTATAAGAAGCCTCCCGATGCATAAACCCTAGATAGTCAAGCCTCCAGCCATGACAAGTTCCGCAGCGCCGCCTCCACCAAAGGGGAGATTCGGGGGACAGAAAGTCTCTGTTCCGGCATCCCGCCGGGACGGGGAAGTTCCCCCGGAGCCATCTCCATCGATCTCCACCACCATCGCCATCGCCGTTGCTGATTCCCATGACGATGAGGGAGTAGTTCTTCCTCTAGGCTAAGGGTTCTACCGGTAGCTATGTGTTCATCTCTCTCTATGCATGATCATATTGTGATCATGAGCTTTGTAATCAAGTAGATCTACCTTGCTACTCAAGTGCTTTAATAGATCTGCTCTCCCCATGTGTGTGAAAGTGACAGCGTGCTCACCATGGTGGCACTTAGGCTAGAGATTACAAATACTTGTTATGAGTTATACTTGGAGTTGGATGTTTCTATGAAATTGTGATGTTTGTTGGACCTATCTAGAGCTCAAGGTGACAGTGTGGGGTTATCTAGATGTGAAAGGCTTACTTTAAGGTGTGCTGTTATAGCCCTACCATGGATTAGAGTGTCCAACCGGAGAGTAGGTAAGAGTAGTATCATAAAGAAGAATATATTTATATGAGAGTGTTCACTAGTGAAAGTATGATTCCTAGGCCTTGTTTCTAATCATTGATACACCGTTTGCTACTATATCTGTTACATGTTTGCTTGCTTCCATCTTTATTTCAGTTTTCCTTTAGTCTCTTCCACGCCATCAAGCTATTTTCTATCAGCGTTACCACTTATAATTATCCACACCACTTGTATTTCACTATCTTTTCGCCGAACTAGTGCACCTATACACCTGGCAAGTGTATTGGGTGTGTTGGGGACACAAGAGACTTCTTGTATCTTGATTGCAGGGTTGCTTGAGAGGGAATACTTTTGACCACTTCCTCCCTGAGTTCGATAAACCTTGGGTGATCCACTTAAGGGAAAACTTGCTGCTGTTCTACAAACCTCTACACTTGGAGGCCCAACAACTGTCTACAAGAATAGAAGTGCATAGACATCAGCCATTGCCGGGGAGGTAAGGTAAAAGGTACTCACATCCTATGGTGTGAGTGGTCGAAGTTATTTCCTTTAGATTCTGCAATTTTGTCTTTTTTTTCTTGTTTTCACTAGTTAGGCTTAATGGAAAACAAAAAAAATTAGAGAGCTTCATAATATTTATCTTGAGTTAGGACATGAAGTGTTTGAAGAGAAAATTAAAAAACCTATGGAACTTTATTTGCGTGCTAATAGCAATGTTATTAGTATGAATTCTTTGAACACCATTATTGCTAATGCTATGGAAAATTCTAAGCTTGGGGAAGCTGGTTTTGATGAGCATGATATTTTTAGTCCCCCAAGCATGGAGGAGAAAATTTACTTTGATGATACTATGCCTCCAATATATGATGATTACAATGATGAGTATGATATTTTAGGTACACCAACTATTGAGGAGAAAATTTATTATGATTATAATATGCCTCCTATATTTGATGATTATGGTGATGAGAATAATAATGATAGCTATTTTGTTGAATTTCCTCCCACTATGATTAATAAGAATGACTATGTTTATGTGGGGAGTATTAATTCTTTTATGCATGTGGCTCATGATAAGAATGTTTCATGTGAAAGTTATATTGTTAATTTTATTCATGATTCTACTGAAAGTTATTATGAGAGAGGGAAACATGGTTTTATGTATATCAATAATATTAAATTTCCCCTCTTTATGTTGAAAGTCTTGAAGTTGCACTTGTTTTTCTTTACTATGCTTGTTGCTTTGTGCTTTCATGACTTGTTTCTTTACAAGATTCCTATGGATAGGAAGTGGGTTAGACTTAAATGTGCTTTGAATTTTCTTCTTGATGCTCTCTTTTACTTCAATTCATATTTCTTATGTGAGCATCTTCTCAAAGTATCATGCCTAACTTAAAGGCGTTAAAGAAAAGTACTTATTGGGAGATAACCCAAAAGTTTTATATGAGTCTTGGAAGTTATTACCTTTGTAATAACCGCTCCTTATCATTTTTATTTTCTTTTTTTGCCAAGAGTAACCTCTAATGAGAGAGAAGTAATGATTGGGAAAGTTGCTGTCCCGAAACAGATTTTTGTGCTTCAGTGTAATAATTCGTGTAAAATCTCTGTATGGCTTTTTGAGGCGTGATGTTTTGTGCTTCGGCACCAGGTTGTTATCTAACTTTCGTTAGTTCAACACTTTTTGATTTGAGCAACAGAAGGTCTTCGAAAAAATTGGTTTTTACCTACTGGTCTGTTTTGACAAATTTCTGCCATTATTTGCATTTGCTTCTTGTTGGTTCCTTTTTGAGTTCTTTTGGGGAAT
This sequence comes from Avena eriantha, assembly GCA_910589775.1. NCBI lineage: Eukaryota > Viridiplantae > Streptophyta > Magnoliopsida > Poales > Poaceae > Avena > Avena eriantha. The sequence goes on along the minus strand of OU342744.1, from coordinate 176,259,935 downwards.
TGAGCTTTTTGAGGGAAGTTCTATAGTATCTTGTGTTTTGATGGAAGTTTTATTGGTGTTGAAACTTAACCTAAGACTTATTATCTTGAGTGCACTAATGTTGCTAATAAAGATTGTGTGAAGTTTTGTATGAAGGAAAAATTTCAGGTGTATGGAGAGAATGATGTAATGAGATGAAGAATAGACTAAAGCTCAATCTTGGGGATGCCACCCTGTGTCACCCCAAGAAATATTCAAGAGGTTCAAGCGTCAAAGCTTGGGGATGCCGAAGGCATCCCCTTCTTCATCAATAAAAATCTCAGGTTTCTTCCAAACACTTCATTTTTATTGTTTCATGGACAATTGTGTTGTTCTTGGAGCGTCTTTGTTTTTGTTCTTAGTTTTCGTTTTCTTAGTTTGCTTAAATAAATTGGTTGGATCTCAACACACTTCTTTTTGGAGAGAGACACACCCTGTTATTCATTGCCTAGAACACTCTAGTTTTCATTCTTATTGTTTTGTGAGTGTTCTCTTTTGCTAGCACTGTGTTTAGGCTTAGTTTTCTTATGCTTTCAGCTTAGAACTTTTTAGTTCTTATTTTTGGATTTGTGAGACAAGCTCACTGATCTTTATTTATTATTATCTTTGTGAGTTCTTTCAAATAAGTTGGTTTGGATTGGAAAAGAGTAGGAAACATTCATGCTTAAGTGGTATAAAAGGAGCTTGTTTTTGACTGTGACTTAGACTTTATCATGTCATGCTTGATATTATTTTGGCTTTATGCTTAGTGACTTTTTCTGTAGCATGACATGTTATAAACAATTGAGATTGCTTAATGTGCCTTGAAAGAATCATGCGTTGTTTTAGCATATTAAAGCATAGTATTGTGGTATTCTCCTTTGATGCTTTGTTCGGGTTGAGTTGGCGCATGCTCACACCATGTTAAGACTATCCCAAGTCACCATAGCCTCGATGATAATTTAGTTTTCGACTTGTAATATCACTTTATTTTTTAATTAATGATGTTTTGTCGCTTTGCATGATTATGGCCATTATTGCTCTCTTAGTTGGTCGCTCCCAGTCTTTTGCTAGCCTCCATAACCAAGTGTGAGTTCCACTCATGCATCCAAGTCCAAATAAAACCAAGTTATTCCATAGAGTCCACCATAACTACCTATTAGCATTTTGTATTCCAAGTATATTCATGTTTTTATCTACCTTCCGAATTAAACTTGTTATGAGAAAATTAGTGATTAAAGCTCTCACGAACTTGATGACACACTTTACTTTTCTTGCCCTTAATAAACTTGAACCATTGTGTCGTCTATGTTGTATATGCTTGCACTTATATGTTGGGGATTATCAGTATCATGCTATCATGGGGAACGCTTTCAACATTGCACTTGTACTCTATACCTAGTTGATATCATGCTCTTTTGTCCAGGGATGTCGTCGGTGTGAAATGAAGGGGGAGCTTGTAAGTCCATGGAGTTATGCATATGTGTTAGAGAAACGCCTGGGCCGCCGGTCTAATCCATGTTGTCATGGTGGAAACCTGCAGTGTAACCATAATGAGCTGTCTATGAAGCATTCTTCTTGTAAAAAAAGAGTCAGATATTGAGAAAAAAGAGAAAAAGAAAAGAAAAAAAGATATATGAGAAAAGAGCAAAGAGAGAAAAAGCACCATTTTCCCATGGTAAATAAGAAGATTACTGAGATGCTCGTTGTCTGCTTGCCTTGTCATTTTGGTATGGGGATTCTTCCATATCATCGGGCAAGGGGTACCCCGTTGGCAGTTCTCTCTGATACACATGTACTTACTATGACAAGAACTTACCAGTGACTAAACTTGAGTAGCATGAGGAGCGGCCCACGTATTCAAGGGACATGAGATTTCCAACTTATACCTTGTCAAGCATATAATTCATAGTTTGTTCACTTTAAACTTAATCACCTTAAAGATGCTTATGATAGGGGCAATGAGAGCTGAAAGCTAACAAGTGCCATAATTTTTGGAAGCTCTTTATGAGACTTGAATCCCCGCTTCCTTCTATGAAGGCCTTTCTTTTACTTTTATGTTGAGTCTCCACCTTCTACCTTTATGCACCTACTTTGAGAGCATAGTGGCCATTCTTAGTTCTATGTGCATTGCCCCAAGACTTGTTGATTGATGCATAACTTGATATTGCTTGTTCTTAAACTACTTGTATCTAGTCACTCTTATGAAATTTGAAGGTGTCCTATGCATTTATATTTGCTACCCTATGAGGGACAAGCTGAATGCCACTATGCTATCTTTTCTTTATGTTAAACAAACTAACGTCTTGCAAAGCATTGTTATTCATGAATCTTTTGTTTGTACCCTTTCATGTTGAAACATAGTTGCTATGTCTTATTGCTAGAACTTTATCTTTCATGCTATGTTGAAGTACTATGATCCAAGTTATCCATGTTTTACAAATACTTTGATCAAGTTTATGATGGTGCATGTCACCTCAAAAATTATTCTTTCTTTTTATCACTTACCTACTCGAGGACGGGCAGGAGTTAAGCTTGGCGATGTTGATACGTTGCAAACGTATCTATAATTTTTGATGTTCTATGCTTGTTTAGTATCTACTTTCTTATGTTTTGTCTACATTTAGAGATACTTTTATGCATTTTATAGAACTAACCTATTGACAAGATGCCAGAGTGCCAGTTGCCTGTTTTCTGCTGTTTTTGGTTCCAGGAAAGTCAGAAAATGAATATTCTCGGAATTGGACCAGACAAAAGTCAAAGTCGATATTTTACCGGAAGACTAATGGAGCCAGAAGACAAGACGGAGAGGGGCCACAGGGCGGCCACACCATGTGGTGGTGCGGGTCCACCCTGGCCACGCCACCTGGTGGTGTGGGCCCTCTGGCCGGCCATCGATCTTGCCTCTTCGCCTATAAGAAGCCCCCGATGCAAACACCCCAAATCGTCCAGCCTCCAGCCACGAAAAGTTCCATAGCGCTGCCGACACCGAAGGGGAGATTCAGGGGACAGAAAGTCTTTGTTCCGGCACCCTGCCGGGATGGGGAAGTGCCCCCGGAGCCATCTCCATCGATCTCCACCACCATCTCCATCGCTGTTGCTGATTCCCATGATGATGAGGGAGTACTTCTTCCTCAAGGCTAAGGGTTCTACCGATAGCTATGTGTTCATCTCTCTCTCTATCTATGATCATATTGTGATCATGAGCTTTGTAATCAAGTAGATCTACTTTGCTACTCAAGTGTTTTAATAGATCTCTGCTCTCCCCATGTGTGTGAAAGTGACAGCGTGCACACCATGGTGGCACTTAGGCTAGAGATTACAAATAATTGTTATGAGTTATATTTGGAGTTGGATGTCTTTATGAAATTGTGGTGTTTGTTGGAACCATCTAGTGCTCAAGGTGACAGTGTTGGTTATGTAGATGGGAAAGGCTTACTTTGAGGTGTGCTGTTATAGCCCTACCATGGATTAGAGTGTCCAACTGGAGAGTAGTTCAGAGTAGTATCATGAAGATAATATATTTATATGAGAGTGTTCACTAGTGAAAGTGGTATGATCCCTAGGCCTTGTTTCTAAGCATTGAAGCACCGTTTGCAACTAGATCTGTTACATGTTTGCTTGCTTCCATCTTTATTTCTGTTTGCCTTTAGTCTCTTCCACACCATCAAGCTATTTTCTGGCACCGTTGTATTATATCCATACCACTTGTATTTCACTGTCTCTTCGCCAAACTAGTGCACCTATACACCTGACAAGTGTATTGGGTGTGATGGGGACACAAGAGACTTCTTGTATCTTGATTGCAGGATTGCTTGAGAGGGAATACCTTTGACCACTTCCTCCCTGAGTTCGATAAACCTTGGGTAATCCACTAAGGGATACTTGCTGCTGTTCTACAAACCTCTACACTTGGAGGCCCAACAACTGTCTACAAGAATAGAAGTGTGTAGACATCACACTACTATCTGAAAACACGCAGCAACGGTTCCACGATTGCTGAGTGGCAGGAGGTCTCTAGATTCGATGGAATGTAATGTGGTGCCCCGCAGAAACCACTACTAGAAAATCGCGTTGTTTTTGTGCATTGCCTCGTCATGACCGCATGCTCATGTCATCATGCCACATTGCGTTTGAGCATCGTCATGTCATCATGCATGTGTTTGTACAAAACTATTTTTGGAAAGCCTGGTTTTGTTTTCTAAACGCCCCGTCTTTATTCAAATACAAAACCCGGGTCTCCGGATTATTTTGTTTCATCTACCAATGGTTTTCAAAAGCCCCGTTTTAAATAATAAAATATTTATTTTATTTTTGGGAGGCAGCCCGCCAGGCCCGAAAGCCCGGCCGGCCACCTCCAAGCCCTAAACTAAAACCTAGTCTAATCCTAACCAAAACCCTAACCCCACCTACTCCCTCTACCGCCGCCCCTCTCTCTCTCTCTCTCTCTCTTTCCCTCTCTCTCTCTCTCTTCCGCCGGCCACCTCAATCCCACCACTCACAGTTTGCCACATCATCCCCCGGGCCACCTCATTTTACCGCTCCCGCTCGCCTTGCCCGATCGAGCCTCCACCTGACCGCACCGCCCGCCTGGCCCCACCCGCGTACGCGTGCAACACCTGCCCACACCCCCACGCACGCTTCGCCCCGGCCCCACCACCATCTCCCGCATGCATGCGCTCGACCGCTCGCCCCTTGTCGCCATCCCTCCCCTCGCGTGAGCCTCCACCGCCGCATGGCTTTGATCCTGCCGGCCCCGCGAGCGCCGCAGCCCCGGAGCACCGTCGTCGGCCTCCTCGCCGCCTCTCTTGCCGTCCTCTCCCTCTCCATTGCCGACCTCGCCCTCCACCCATCGGACTTCGCCACCACAGCTGCGACCCGGCCGCGCCGCCGTTCCCCGCCTCCTCAACCTCTACCGCGCCCCTCCTCCTCTTCGTACCTGAGCCGGCCGCATCCGTCCTTGCCGCCGCCTAGTGCGAGGCTGCCCTCGGCCCTGCACCTCCAGGTCCCGCGCCGTCACCGGGCCCTCTCCTCCTCCTCGCCGTCCTCTGCTTGTCGTCGCCGTCGCCACGACCCCGCCGCCGCTCCGCATCGCCTTCCCCCAAGCTCGGCCACGACCCCCGAGCCCGGCCACGACCCCGTCGCCCGCGCGCCCCAGTGACGGCCCCGCCAGCAAGACCTGCCGCCGGCCTCGGCCAAGACCGCCTTCCTCCTGCGTGGGCCTATGCCACCACGGCCACCCTCCCCACGCCGGCCCCGAGCACCTTTGGCCCCGTTCCTCTCCACCTCGCTGGCCGCCAGCGAGCCCAGCTCGCCTCCGGCCGCCCGTCTGCGCGACCTCGCCTCCGGCCGCCGTCCTCTGTCCGCGCGTCTACCTCCTGGAGTTGCATGCCAGGCCAAGTAGGCCTTGCGGTGTTTTTGCCTTTCGCCGTCTTGGTGCGTGCTGGCTCTGTTTGGCTACGCGAGCCGGTACAGCATGAGGATGTGAGGTTGGAAGCCTGATCCTCTAGATCTTCTCGAAGCCAAATCCAAGTACAAGACCGACCCGTAACAAGTTCTTCGATCCCGTCGCCAAGACCTCCTCACGGACAAGACCAACCCGATGCCGGCCATAGATGATCGAGATGGCGCACCAAGGTCTTCATATGGACAACAAGATCTTCGACAGGGAACGACAAGAACTTCTACCGGAGTCCGAACCCCGAAGATTTCCGAAGCACATGGGACGACATGATCTTCTTCATGGGACTTTGAGTTCGCCATCACGGATGACAAGGCCGTCGACCTGGAGCCTGGAATCGACAAGTTCTTCTTCCCGAATTCGATGACCGAGACCCCGGACCGCCCCGAGCGTCAAGATCTCCATCGGAAACCGCAAGACCTCCTTCCGAACTTGAGTTCTTCGTCACCCGCAGCAAGATCTCCCAACTTGGACTTCAAGACCTCCTTCGTGGATCCGAAGACACGGATGCGACATGATCTACCTCCCGTTATCCGAAGACCGATCCCCGTCGAACCCTGCAGGACCCCGAACCCCCGGAACCTAAGGTCTTCCGAACCCTAATGTGATCCCCTAACTAAGACCCCTATTTTTTATAAATGCCATCTATATGAATTGTTGCATATCAATTGAACATGCATGCATACATATTTTATGGGTCCGGGTTGTATTGTCGATTCATCTAATAATTAAATATGGAGTCCATCTGTGGGATATCTTTGTCTCATTCCGGACTCCATTTAAATGGTGTAGCGAACCGATGCCATGATTTGCCTTGTTAATACAACATTTAAATTGCAGGGTTCTAAATAACTTGAACCGTGTAATTAATTGTCGGAACCCCAGTTCCGCTTAATACTGCCTAATTGCACCGCATATGCATCATATCATGATCATGCCGGATCTTTTGCCGTGGTATTAAATATTGCATCCGGTGTTTCTTCTAGTGTTTGCTTCTTCGCGGATTAGGCCGATGAGTGGATGCGAGTACCGACAAGTTCTCCGGCTATGAACCTTCAGCAGTGTTTCCTAGGCGAGCATCATTTCCCCTTCTACCTATTTTGCATTTATAGTCTTTATTTCCTCCTGTTGATCTATTGCTATCCGTGTCACGATGCTTTAGTTTCCGTACCCCAGTTATATCCCGTGCAGCCTCTATATTGCCTTGGACACCTCCTATTACCCGTGTTTGGTAGATAGCTGGCCTTGCGAGTCGTAGTCGCTCGCTCAGATGTGATCTCGTGTTGTCAAGTACCACAGTTGTTGGAATGCTGACAGATGTTTATGGTGGAGATGCTTACTGGTGGAGATGATCATGACTTTCAATACAACTATTAAAATGCTAGATATAACTAATGCAGAGGCATTGGTGGGCAATAGATGTTATTTGGTTCTTCCACACTCACTTGTGTCCCTAGGACCCCGAGTACTTGATACATGTTCCTTGACTATTCGCACTATCCACATCCGGGAGGCCTTATGGACCCCCCTGAGCCAGAGCTTGATTCATTTCTATTTCTTGGGGACACAAGTAGTTTGGGGCTTTATTACTATCCTGTACTTATGCCATGTTACTGCTTTATTTAAGATTGTGCGTGGAGCACCTGTACTGTTTAGGATCGTGACACGTTTTCGCTGTATCGACAAGCCCAGTCACACTTTCGGGTTCCCAATCGTTTATAGCCGTCCACACAAACCCTGGGTCCGTTCCGGAGCCGGCCAACTTCGTTGCGAGTAGCTTAGTGGGGTGGCCCCCTGAAATATTTTATGAATCCTGTGATCGCTTTGTCGTGAATGCCTCGTTGAGTTTTGAGTTGGTTTTTCTGAGGTTGATTGAGTGTGTGTTGCTATTTGTGCACCCCTGTAGGGTAAAACTTTCTGAAAGCCGTGTCCACGGTTATGGACGACTTGGAGCATAGTATCTCGATCATAGACAAGCATAACTAAAGTAGTGCTATAAACTTGACTTAATATATGACTAGTAATCAGATTCAACTATAACGGAATGGATATTAAAAATGCCAACAACTACTGGATCTGGGTTGTTGTTATATCTGCCTAGTAAGTATTGCAACTCCAATGGAATGTGATAAAAGTGCCAACTACTTATGCTTCAGGATGACTCATGCTGTCTATCTGAATAATAAGTGCTGCAACTAAAACGGAATGAGTAAAATTGCCAACCATGTGAGTTCCTTGGTCCGAATTCCTCGTTTGGTCTCGAGGGGGAAATACCAGGATGGGTTTGTTTGGTGTTAGCTTCAGGTTGGATCCGAATAGGTCTTTCTTACCCCTCTCTAATAGCCGCCAGTGATACCGAGTCTCTATAGGTTGTTTAGTGCCGTTGCGCTGCCGCTCCAGCCCACCATACCTATGTAGGCGAGAGCCGCCGAATTCTAGCCTCGCCGTGTACTGGCCTTAGTACTGATGCTCCTCTTTTTCCTTTGCCCTTTGTCGGCACCCCTTTTGTTTTACCAGGTTTGAGATCGACGTTGTTAGAAGGGTTACCCTTGTGGCTTGGCCTGGGCAGGGTTATGGACGCCATTGGTTATTCTTCAGGGCTCTTAGCCCCATTTGCATCTTGTCCGTAGTCAGATGCCCTATCGATTTCAAGGTTATTTGGATCTTCGTATTGTGTATCTGTATTCTTGACTCGTGGAGCCGTGTTGTATATATATCTGTTCTGTGGGTCCCATCGAGGACTGTTGTGTAATGGTATTACTTCGTTTTCCACCCGCACGAAAGTGCCTGGTGGGCGTCCTTGAATCGTTTCTATGCGGGTTTGGCGGAAAGGGCTAAAACTTGCATAGGGCCGATTCGAGGGTGTTACATGTAAGTGGCACATAAATAAATTATTTAAGCTGCTACACTCCATGAAGCAGCAACTTATTTCAGCTGCTGCAAAACGACATGGCAACATAAACAACAATGGCAACCGATAATGCCCAGATGATGAGGAAATCGGTACCACTTTCTGGCCTAATCTTGAGCCCGTCTATCTCACCGCCTCCCTGCTCTTGTATACCCTACATCTGGCGAAGCTCCCGGATCTCCAGTAACCGGGTGTACGTGCTTCCACTTTATAAATTGTGGTTGTGCCATTTGCATGCAGCACAATCCACGTAGATTACGTTTAAACAAACCACCAATGTCAGAATACCACCATGATCAGACAAAAGGAAGTAATGCAGGGTTAAGCCAGATTAACAGGCGACTAATTGTTTTTCTCCCAGGACTCCAGGACCACTAGTTCAGACTGCTAGGTCAACAAGTACCACTATTATAACTTAAAAAAGCACGGAGCTCAAGCTAAAGAGAACTAGTTATCACACATCTCCTTGATCTTCCTAATCTTAGCCCGATGCACATCTTCATGCGAGAGCAAGGATGGAATCGTCTGCTCCTTCCTTTTAGCATCTTCCTTTCACAGCTTCAATTGTTTCTCTGCATTTATCCTCATGCACTTGTCAATACTCGTAGTTGTGAACTGCAGGACTTTGGCCTGGTGAAGATCATTCCTTGCTTGAGTCAGTTCTTGTTCAGCTTTAGCCTTTAGGGCCAACGCCACGTCCCTCTCCTTCTTGACTTTGCTAACCTTGTCTTGCACCCTCCTGAGATCTCGGTTAAGCTTGGTTGTGTCAACTGGGTCCCATAGCTTCATCTCAGCACTGTCAAGAAGTGAGCTGACTATGCATTCTTTCAACTCAACAGTCATATGCCATAGTTTGTCCAGCGTTTTCTGCATCGATTTGGGACACTCTGGATCTACCCATTTGACAACACCGCAACTTCTACCTTGCATCATTGCACGATGTCCTTGACACCGTAAAAACCTCCTGCTTGCGTTTCATCCTTAAAACACTACAAATTTAGCAGGCACATATCCACGCTTACATAGCGGAGGACTATCTTCATCCGCTAAACCGTTATAGTCGGAGTCGTACATCATCTGCTTGGCCTAACACATCATACGCGCAAGAGTAAACAGAGTAGATCTAGCTCAAAATAGATAACTGGACAAAGATGATAGAGATAGAGATGAGATGACTCACAACGAAATCACCGTCCCTATCGTCACGACGTGTTTCCTCACCGTCTCCCATTGAACCCATGGCGAGAGGGGGGTGGATGACTGGGGTGGCTGCGGGAGAGATAGATGGAGGCACCATCGGCTTGCGACTACAACATGATGGGAGAGTAGTGGGAAAAGTGGCATCGAGGGGAAGGAAGAGAAGTATGGGGAGGAAGAGAAGTAAAGGGGACGTGACACTGGCATATGGCCCACGGAACTTGTGAGTCGTGACACTCGCAAAAGGGGAGCGCCCGCTGTTGCCAGTTTGTCCAGAGCAAACGGGCAGTAAGCATGGCCAATCATGTCGCAGAACATCTTACTCGCGGATTGCTCTTACGAAGGCCATCCCAATCGTCCAAGCTCCCTGATCGAACGGTATGTAACAATCGTCATGCAGAACAACTCTGTTAGGACGTGCCTTCTAGAAGATTCGGTCTAACGACCACCATAAGGGGGGCTAAGGTTAGGGATCTCCTAAGTTTAGGATCCATATGAGGTTTATGAGAAGAACACACATGCAATGACACTGGTGGATCCATATGTGGTTTGTGGAAAGAACACACATGCAATGACTCTAGCTATGGTTAATGAAAAGAACACACATGCAATGACACTGGTGGATCCATGTGGTTTGTGAAAGGAACAGACATGATATGACTCTAGCTGTGGTTAATGAAAAGAATAGACATGCAATGACTCTCGTGGATCCATATGTGGTTTGTGAAAAGAACACACATGCAATGACTCTAGCTGTGGTTAATGAAAAGAACACACATAAAATGACATTGGTGGATCCATATGTGGTTTGTGAGAAGAACACACATGCAATGACTCTAGTTGTGGTTAATGAAAAGAACACACATGCAATGACACTGGTGGATCCATATGTGGTTTGACACACATGCAATGACTCTAGCTGTGGTTTGTGAAAAGAACACACATCTAGTGACACTGGTGGATCCAATCTGGTTTGTGGAAAGAACATACATGCAATGACACTAGCTATGGTTAATGAAATGAACACACATGCAACGACACTGGTGGATCCATATGTGGTTTCTGAATAGAATACACATTTAATGACTCTAGATGTGGTTTATTAAAAGAACACACATACAATGAAACTTGTGGATCCATGTGGTTTGTGAAAAGAACAGACATGCAATGACTCTAGATGTGGTTAGTGAAAAGAACACACATGCAATGACACTAGTAGATCCATATGTGGTTAATGAAAAGAACACACATGCAATGAACTCTGGTGGATCCATATGTGGTTTGTGAGAAGAAGACACATGCAATGACTCTAGATGTGGTTAATGAGAAGAACACACATGCAATGACACCGGTGGGTCCATATGTGGTCTCTGAAAAGAAGAAACATGCAATGACTCTAGCTGTGGTTAATGGAAAGAACAGACATGCAATGACACTGGTGGATCCAAATGTGGTTTGTGAAAAGAACACGCATGCAATGAACTCTAGTGGATCCATATGTGGTTTGTGAGAAGAACACACATGCTCATGTGGTTTTTGAAAAGAACACACATCCAATGACAATGGTGGATCCTTACGTGGTTTGTGAAAAGAACAGACATGCAATAACACAGGTGGATCAATATGTGGTTTGTGAAAAGAAGACACATCCAATGACTCTAGTGGATTCTTATGTGGTTTGTGAAAAGAACAGACATGCAATGACTATAACTGTGGTTTGTGAAAACAACGGGCAATACAATGACTCTAGTGGATCCATGTGTGGTTTGTGAAAGAACAAACGTTCACTGACTCTAGTTGTGGTTCATGAAAAGAACACACATGCAATGACACTGGTGGATCCATATGTGGTTTGTGAAAAGAAGACATATTAAATGACACTGGTGGATCCATATGTGGTTTGTGAAAAGAACACACATGCAATGACACTGGTGGATCCATATGTGGTTTGTGAAAAGAACCACATGCAATGAACTCTGGTGGATCCATATGTGGTTTGTGAAAATAACACACATGCAATGAATCTAGTTGTGGTTAATGAAAAGAACACACATGCAATGCCACTAGGGGATCAATATGTGGTTAATGAAAAGAACACAAATGCAATGGCACTGGTGGATGCATATGTGGTTTGTGAAAAGAACACACATGCAATGACTCTAGCTGTGGTTAATGAAAAGAACACACATCCAGTGACACTAGTGAATCCATGTGGTTTGCGAAAAGAACAGAGATGCAATGACTCTAGCTATGGTTAATGGAAAGAACACACATGCAATGACATTGGTGGATCCATAGGTGGTTTGTGAAAAGAACACACATGCAATGACTCTGGTGGATCCATGTGGGGCCCCCGGATTAACCATCCGAGAAATCCCTGTTATGTATATATATCCACATTCCCATGATCAGTGAGCCGTGGAACATAACCGACAAGTATCATTACAACATCTGAGATATACCGAATTACAAGACTTACATAAATGCCGTTATGGCTATACCATCTTCAGAAGCGGAATATCATCACGCGTAGAGCCCAATCATGCCTCAACCTACAGGCAACTGACTGGGAGGACGTCCTAGCTCGCATAGTTGCCAACATCATCTTCTTCTTGATATCTGACCAAGTTAATAGCTAGGGACAATGCCAGTGAGTACTTTGAATGTACTTGCAAAGCACCTTAAGATAACAATAATAACAAGAGGATCTGTAATATGGCTGTGGTAGTAGTAGGGCTCGAGAAGAGGTTCTTTTCTCAAATAGTTTCTCTTGTAGATATAGCATCTACATATCTTTGTTGAAAACCTTTGTAAACATGTGGGAAACATTTTTGAAAAGTTTTGGGAAAACATTAGGACTGGGATACCCATTTGTTCTCGTCTTCAGGTCGTCCCACGACCAAATCCTTTCTCCTCCTTTCGACCATCTCATGGTCAAAAACCTTTCTTATTTATGACCATCCCATGGTCAAAACATTTCCAAAGCCATTTCTTTTCCGAAATCCCTTTTGAAAACAAAACCAGTACCGCTCTACAGCAACCTTCCCAACCGTCCATGACCGTGGACATGGCTATTCGAATATATTTACACTCTGCAGAGGTTGCGCACTTTACCCACACCATCCACGTACACTACCCTGATCTACACCGATCATGGGTCGAGTAACCGATCAAGACTCTCTGGATGCCCACTCCAGTATAAGTGCCTACCCTATGAGTGTTATTCCCCTCAAAACTGGGACATCGGGTACTGAGGACCAACCAGAGCACATTTTACACTTTACAAAGTGGGCGCTTTCAATGAGGGGCTCATAGTAACGCCTGACTGCCCGCAGACAGTTCATTCCTTCTCTAGGTCGATGTCTCACATGGACCCTTTTTTGGAAGAAGGCCCAGCCTCCGGGGATCGCGGTCCCCTGTAGTAGTTGCGAGGTAGCTTATACCAGAATAGACAAACATCAAATCCAGCCCTGTCCCATTCCAGAGTAATGTGGTTGGACAGGGTTAATTGTTCTAGCAAAACTGCAAAGAACCATGTGCGTTTTTGTAAACCCTTTTCCTCCATCTTTCCTTCCGCATTTTGTAACACAAAACCTCTTTATTTCTCAACATCTCTTGGGAGGTCCCACCTCACCAAGGTTTTCTCATAAAACATTTAGTAAAACTTTTCCGGGGTCTTTCCATCCTATAGATTTGCTTCGGCTAAATCGGGGTCTCCAACAGGTTATGGTGATATGCACCATCTATTCTACTAGGGTCCAGTAGGTGTCACCAAGGGGGTTGTACTTAATAGTACAAAAGTGTAATAGTTCGGAGGAGCCAAACCACTACCATATATACATCAACATATAGTAAAAAATGCAGTTTTAATAAATAGTAGATAAAACATGCATAAGTAAAATAGTAGGACAAGTCTCATGAGCAAGAAGGTGGCTTGCATGATGATCAACACTATGGAAATATGTCCCTGGACTTCTTCTTTAGATAACCAATAATACCAATAAAATCCACTTCTTCTGATCTCCGATTTCATCGCAACTATCGTCGTCAAGTTAACACATGCAATCAAACCAACCCACAATCAACACAAGGCATACATGCGTCATTACAATACAGCAAACAAACATATCACAAAATACTCAAATTAGTAGGTTTTGATAGAATGAGTGGGTTGTAATTGGAATTACCTTAATTGCTCTTGTGGTCTTGGTTTTATGGTGTAATTGTCCGAATACCACCATGTTAAGGGGATTTAGAACTGGGCTTGGGTCTGTATGCTATCAATATGCAAGGATGATACCATCAGGTAGGTAGTGATAATATGAAACCAACAAAAGTGGTTTCACCGAATTATCAATTTCCATTGATTTATATTGAATTTTCTAGTGGGAAAAACTCTAGTTTTATGAAGTAATTCACCAGAAATGTTCTGTAGGTCCAAAAATTATTTGTTTCGGTGGTTAGGTAGGGCCTGATGCACTTGGTCACTGAGAGTTGGAATCATGTCAAAATATTTACCAGAATGCCCTCAGGAAATTCCCAAAGGCAGTTCTGTAGGCAACTTGTATTTTTCACCAGATTAAATCTACAGAAGATTTTGAGTTGATTCCAAGGGAACATGGTAGGCATTTAGAATATCTTTCTGTAGAACACAACCATGCAAAGAGTTGGTCCATAGAAGGTTGGATCATGGTGTGAGCTTCTGCCAAAGTAGGCATGTTGACTAGATTTGCAGGAAAAGTTATTTTCTTGCCTGCAAAACCATCAAGAACAAGTGGGTTGGAGGATGATATAACCAAGGGAAAGAGTGGTCATTGGTATTCCTTAGGATGGTTACAAGATGGTTCAAATGCATTTTCAAAAATGCACAAGGGTTGAGAAGAAGAGACATTCAAAAAGGTGATGTTGAAGCATATTCTAGACTTAGCCAAATTTGGCAGCTTTAGGGTTTTTGACTAGATTAGGAGAGGAAAGGCTTTTGATGGATAGAAAGATACCAAAGCATCATAAAGTGTATGAGGTTGAAGAGTATATTGAGTAGAAGGGGTCCATGCTTGATATTGGTCTTCATTGACTTGGAAGCTTCTAGAAGGGATCACTTCAGAATTGATCTAGTGAAGGGTTTTAGATGATCACCTAGCGGCTAGAGATCAGATCCACATTGTATTCTTACTTAGGGTTTAGTGATTTTAAAGTATCTTGATCCTATTGTATGAGCTCCTAGAGTAGCTCATACTACTTCTAAGCAATCAAGTCAAACAGAAGGTCAAGGCAATTCATTAGACAACAGATCAAGGCAACTCATCTTGTACACTAAGTAAATCCACTACGGGGGTTAGCATCAAGCCTAGCTTGAGGTAAGGTTGAGGCGTTTTGAAGAGGTTGGATTTTGAATAAGATGAGAGTCCTTGGTATCTCTACCAAGAGTAGAATTCAAAAGCTTACTAAAAGGTTTTGGAGATCCTAGAGGTAAGAGTAGTCGAAGGTTCTGTCTTGAAAACATAAGGAGATAGTATTCTATAGCTCTCCATAGTTTGATCAATAGAAGCTACTAAAATAGTTGGTTTGCAACAGCTTCTTGGCTTAGGTTTTGAAATGCCAGAACATTTGACAATATGGAAATTAAGCCAAGACAGTTTTGGGAAGTAACTTTTGTCAATTGCTGTTGAGGTAAGGAGTATATCTTCTAATACACAAACATAAGCATAAACATAGTCAAACAACAGGAAAACACTTCATCACTAAACAAGAAAAAGTTTTTGTTCCCCCTAATTTTTGCATTCTGGACAACTAATCAGGGTTGCTGAAATTGGGAAGTTACAATCCATATGTGGTTTGTGAAAAGAACACACATGCTCATGTGGTTTGTGAAAGGAACACACATCCAATGACAGTGGTGGATCCTTATGTGGTTTGTGAAAAGAACACACATGTAATGACACTGGTGGATCAATATGTGGTTTGTGAAAAGAACACACACACAATGACTCTAGTGGATCCTTATGTGCTTTGTGAGAAGAATAGACATGCAATGACTATAACTGTGGTTTGTGAAAAGAACAGGAAATACAATGACTCTGGTGGATCCATGTGTGGTTTGTGAAAGAACAAACATTCACTGACTCTAGCTATGGTTAATGAAAAGAACACACATGCAATGGCACTGGTGGATCCATATATGGTTTGTGAAAAGAACACACATTCGATGAACTCTAGTGGATCCATATGTGGTTTGTAAGAAGAACACACATGCCCATGTTGTTTGTGAAAGGAACACATCCAATTACACTCGTGGATCCTTATGTGGTTTGTGAAAATAACACACATGCAATGACAATGGTGGATCAATATGTGGTTTGTGAAAAGAACACATATCCAATGACTCTAGTGGATCCTTATGTGGTTTGTGAAAAGAACAGACATGCAATGACTCTAACTGTGGTTTATGAAAAGAACAGGCAATACAATGACTCTGTTATGACACTGGTGG